>CAUYRT010062985.1:0-45243 GCA_963574885.1 Lepilemur ruficaudatus | reverse complement strand
AGACACATCGTCTACCACTGAACACTTCAAAGTCCACAAAGTGCTATTTGTAACTGCCATTTCTTTTTTTCTACCACTTTTAGACTTATTCCCAGTAGGTTAAATTAATTCTTCAAGAAAAAAGAATCTCATTAAACTATGTCAAATGACAGAGTATAATTTTAAAAGGCTGCATAATTTTAAAAAAATGATGGCCCCATCATTAATATTTAATAAATATTAAATTTATTTATTAAATAAATATTTAATAAATTACTAGTGTGTGAGATACATACTAGGCCCTTTGTGAGAAATATGAAGACTAGAAAAGATGCGGCACCTGTCCGCAGCAAGCTTGCAGTCCAGGAGTCGGGGGTAGAATTAGGGGACTTAAATGGATCAAAAACATAATAACGTATACCTAATTACAACTTTTTTTCTCCTCCCCTCCTCCTCCTCTTATTCCAGTGAAAACATCCATCACAGTAGCACAGCTATTTTTCCAAAAGAGGAATTGAATCCATCAGGGCATAGAATTACTATAAAAGCCAGTGATGGAACCTAGTGAGTTAGTCAAACAGCATCCCAGTTTTTCCAGAACTAGACTTTTGTTCTTTCTCAGGAACCTCACGGTATATGTTCCTTGCATATGTGTGCACAGACAAGAGGCCTAGGAGTTACATGTAAAATGTTTTCTTTTACTAAACAAAAGAAGCACTGACACAATGAATCTAAAGCATAAATGTTCGGAGAATATTTGTTTTCTTACAAATGAAAGTGAAGTGCATTGCCACGCTTATGTGAACATTAGAAGATCTGGAATTCATACAAAATGGCTCCTTAAGCAAGAGCATATGACGGGAAGTGCTTTACACAATAAGTACGTGCACATTTGGCCAACTGAGGCAGGGAGGGCTGCCAAAGGTTATATGTATAATGGTCTGACAAGTACAGACCCTGGAGTGTGCTGCTTTACTAATAGAAAGACTTGAGAGAGAAAACGCAGCAGAACTGCTAAACTAATGGCTTTCAATCCACCTAGGACAGCAGTTCTCTTTCAGCATCAGCCAAGGGCCTGGTGGATACCGGGAGATTGGGCTTTGAGCTTCACTGCAGCAGGGTGGAGAAAATAAAAGACTCTGTGTTTCAGTTCCAAGAAGGTTTCTATCATTCCAGAAACCAACTTGATTAGCAGCTCTTTCTTCATTGTTTCATACTCATTTAAAAAAAAAAGGGTTTAAGATTTGGTGATTAATGGCTATATAGTGAATTCTATTGGAAAACTATGTAGTTAAATTTTATTGTGATAATTCTTTTCCAAATTGTTAATATATTACTATTATTTTAACAAATGCAACAATGTGATAAGGAAAATCCCTATTTATGTGTATAGGATTCCATTGGCTAGCAATTGTTATTAATTTATAAAAAGTAAGTAGACCTTCCTTTTAGATCTATGTAGTAAGCTTAAACAAATGGTATAGGTTATAATACTCAGTGTAATCATTTTCATTGAAGAATTTTCAAAAACCACTTATGATGATGATATTTGCATGTTAAGGTTATGTGAAATACATTTCTCAAATATTTAAATATTGGCATTATTTGCAAAAAAAAAAAAATACAGATATAATCCTACATGTTATAGGTGTAGGCTACTATGTTGCATTTCTTTCAATGCTGGAATAAGTGAACAAACATTGTTATTTACTATGGCCACAAAAAAGTGTTATATTTTATTATAGTAACCATGATAGTAATAAAAAGTAACCCAACATTAATGCTAATAGTCACTATTTAATATGTATCTAGAGCATATGTGTGCCAAGTACTGTATTAGGTAATTACATTGTCTCATGTAATTTTTATAATTGCTCCTGAGTGATAGGAATTTTTAATCCCAGTTTTCAGATGTGTTACTTGACTCTCATACAAGTTAAATTATTTGCTGGAATTTTCATAGTTAATAAGTGATGAAAACAGGAATCTTCCACAAAGGCCATGCTCTTTCTAGTCTTGTTTTAAATCTAATAAAACTTGTTTCCCAGTAGAATATAGATCTTTAATTAATATAATGCATCAATTATTAATGTCGCTATTTTAGTAAATGTAAATTTTGTGTATGGATTAGTGCCATATGTTAGCCCTTAGAATAATAGCCAAAAGCCTGACATACTTAAGCAACCACAAAAATTGAGGTAGTGTGTTGTTACTAAAAGTCACCTCAGTGGGGGAAAAGATAAAGCTATAGAAAATTACAGTTGACTGGAGTCAAACTACACTAGTTGCTTACAATTGATTGTGTGTTGTTCAACCACAAAGATAAATTAGAACATGGAATACTGCAATAGAAAAGTGGTTTAGATGTCATAGAGACAGTATGACTATTTTTATCTCTCAGTTGTAAACCATAGCTTACAGTGGCTGAAATGACATTGAACTGTTTTTCTCTTTGATGATTTACAGCCTGTATAGTGCATTTGTAAGAGCAGATGTCACATTTTATGTATTTGAAAGTGTCAACAGTGCTGACTTATGTCTGAAGATTCTGTTCTTGAATCAATAGAATGCAGTGATTTCCATTTCTTAAAAGTGATTTCCCCAACATCATAAAAAACACATAGTGAATATTGGTCATTATAATCCTGTAGTTAAACTCTTATTTTTGGTCTTGTATTTTACATACATCATAGTGTGGATCATTATTTTGTGAAATCTGGCTTGAATAAACAAGGAAGCTTCTAGAGAGCTGACCATGTTTGCACTGGAAAAAATTAAAAAAATGTTTGCATTTCATCCCAGACATAGCCGTCCAAAGTCTGAGATGGATTGAGCAAAGGAAAATACATCAGGGCTTTCATAATAAAAAATTATTCCCAGAAAGTCCACATATACTTTATTCATCCCATATTTCAAATTGATTTTCATTTTACCATTTAGGGTGCAGTTACTGGTAGTCCCATCTTTTAAACAGTCAAATTTGCATTTAAATAGAAACTGTTTCAATCATTTAACATCCGAAAATCCGAACATTTTATTCGTTTCTTTTTTGTTCTGCCTTTCACTGTTGAAAAAAATCTTGTGTTGTACTTTTCCGTGATTGTCATGAATTCTGAACTTCCGTAAAGACTGTAGTGCCCTCTTGCTTATATCACTCATTAAAATCCCAGTGCTAATAGATTATGAGTATAGGCCAGGCTCAGGTGAAAGTGGAGGAAGTAGGGTATAATACATTGTCACCGCTGACATGTCACGGTAACACAATATTTTATTCAATCAGATCTGAAAAAGAAAACATTTCAGTGAATATAACTTATAAATAAGTAGCCAAATAGAAAAAAATCATGGAAAATAATAACATATAAGTTGTCATTTTTTTAAAATACTGAAATAATAGAATAATTTTTTGTTACCCAGTAACTAACAGTATAATTATTTTAGTGAAAAGGGGTAAATATGTAAAAATATTTTGAAGTTTGTTCTGACTTTTGTTTATTTAAAAGGAACCAAAGCCATTTATTTTTGGAAGGAGATGAAACCGAAGATCAGTTTTGTCAGAATGTAATGAGCTCAGAAGCTTCAAGTTAAACATAAGAAAACACAGGTTTCAATGTAAAGAAATGGAATTTTCCTCTCCGGCATAAACACCTACATATCCCTTTCCATTCCTTTGAGGGACCATTTCCAACAACTCAAAAACATCCAGTTGACTGTAACCATAGTACATTCCTTCTGCAACTAAATGGCTTAATGTTAATGACTTAATTCCTGGTAAGAAAGATTATTTTATGATATTTATCTTATTGACCATTTACTGCCTCTTCAGTTATAAAACAAAAGAAAGTCATCATAATTTTTATTTACCTTGTAATATATACATATTAAATGGTTAGAAGGTATTTTAAAATGCTGGTGCTTCATTTTATTATGGGCCTGCTTTTTTAAAGAAAATCTTTCTTTCTTTTAAATTGTGCCATTGTCAAGGTGGTCCTTGACAACGGAGTGATAATTTCATTGATAAAGGGAAGGTTGCCACAGCCCAATTATTTATAGGGTAAGGTTGTCCTATGAGTATTTTATCACTGGATTCAGTTTTTTGTTTTCATTTTGCTACTGAGAGTGGAAATGTATCATTTTGTCATCTGACTGACCTTAGTTATAGCTTCTACTTTCTTGAGTATGCTAAAAAGTTTGAAAAAAGCAGACCAAAGTTAACCAAAAGAATAGTACTTTTTAATCTTTTTGTGTTTTGTTTCATTAATGAATCCTTATCATTAGAGATCCTTATTTTTGCCTTCAAACTCAGAACTGTCTTTAAAACTTACAAGTGTCCCTTTCTAGCAACGCTCTGTGCTCACATAACTGAGTAAGGCACAAAATACCGTGGCCTCAATTATCTCAGGCCTGTCAACCCCAGCCAGTCCCATCCAAACCGATGATTGATTGCAGTGAGTTGCTGGAGTCCCTTTCCCCATCAGTAGATGTTTGTTTCTGAGTGCAGTTTTTTAGGGTGGTATTGGGAGGTATATGGTAGGTAGAAGTAAGGGAGATTGAACCACAAATATTTAACACCACTTAAGTCAATAAAACAGTGAGTATAAAATTAGAAGAGGAAAAACAGCAACAATTGTTGGGTGGCCATTATTGCTTCTTTGATGTGTCAAAGAAAGAGTATAACCTTGATGACTGGGTCTAACCCCAGGTAAGCTAGGAAAGGGCTTCTCTGCCACATTGGAGGTGAATACATTGAGGCAGATACAGAGTAATCTTAGTTCTTGCAGACTCCCTTCTGCCTGAGAGACAATTACAGAGATTTCTATTGTGCAGAAGCTACTATAATTACCAATTGTACTAAGCTTGCTATCATAATTCTATTGAGTCCATATTCTCTTTCTAGTTTAGACACTCTAGATAGATTAGTGGAAGATAGATAATAAGGCAGAGACACAAATGAGATAAGAAAGCACCTTTAAATTTCATAACTGAACTTCCTGGTTTGAATTTAATTTCTTGAATTATTTCAGTATTTTCCTAGTGTGCTGGATTTTTACTGTGAAAGTTGTGATACGTGACAAAAGATAATTTCCTTTGCTCTTTGTGTGTGTGTGTGTATTTCTGATTGCTGGTGTAGAGTTGCTGTACAAATACCAGACATTACAGAAATTTTCAACTCTCAGTTTCTGTGTAAGGCTATGCTAAAGAATTCAGGGCGATACTGACCTGGAGCAAATTATTTGCTAAGTAATCATAATGCTAAACAATATGAGTCAAGTTAATTATGCAACTATGCATTTTTCCTTACTAGTAGTGGAATTAAAAGATTCTCATGCCAATCTGAGTCTGTCTAAACAAGAAAATTGTAGCATTGGGATGATATAAAAGATATTTATAATGAAAATTTTAAAGTCAGTTATAAATTCATCAGATGGGACAGTATCTATTTGCATTTTTCTGTAGCATCCCGCTCATTTTTTCCAATGAACTTTAAATAATATTTGTCTAGCCTCTGGCACCTCCTTTATGTATGCTGGGTATTCCCATAGTGTCTTCACTATAATTACTTTATTATTTCTAGAGTGTATAACCATAGACACAATTTTCCTTTCTTATCACTTTCTCTTCAGTATCGCTTCTCCCTTGCTGCCAATCAATTTGATTTAGCTTTATTTTATAACCCCCTCAGCTATTATCTGTAAGAACTGAATATACACATCCATTCTTTTCATTTCCTCTGAAGGATTTCCTATTCTTTTACCCTGTATATAGTAGATCTCTTTAGATCAAATTCTTCTCCCTATGAAGACATGACATGCTTTTAAAGGGTATCTAGTTGTGTTTTTCTTCTTTTAAAGAAAACCATATCTCTACTAGCATTTTTATTAAATATCCAGATTCCTAATTTACCTTGGACTTCCTGTCTTGATTTCCGTGTTTGCAGAATTTCAAACTTTTATATTATTTTAAATTTTAGATCTGAATTTTAAAACCAAATCCAGCCTCTTTTTTGTTCACTGTGTAATTTCCTCCTTGGATCATACAAAATGGCTTGACTGTCTCTTCTTCCACTTATGATGTGATAGAAACTCATTCCAGTTAATAAATCTAATTTTCTCTAGAAATCCCCCAGAGTCACAGGGTGAATGTGACTTGCTAGCTCCCCATACCGCTTTCTAAAAAATAGATATCCACACGCCACTGCATCCATGGTATGTTTGCCTCCACTGACTTGCTCACACACAGCCAGAGATAATCCTGTTATAGACACCCATAGAAGGATGTGGTCTCTGGACCAGCATACTACCTCAAAGTTCCCATACCTCTGTGTGTTTCATTCATATTTCATATCAAAACATGCCCTAGGTATTTACTGATCCCAGCAATTCCATATCCAACTCCCCACCCCCCTTTAGGGTCTGCAGTATTTCCACAATAGTCTTGACAACCCTTTCAACTTCTGTTTTTAGTTTCCAGAAACTTTGTCGACTTTACCTCTTACTTTCTCTTCTTTTCACTTTTGACTTGCCGTACCACGCAGGGATTTAACCTCCTTTCTCAGGCCATAGTGCTTTAATTTCTTATCCTTTCCTGAAAGTATTTGCTGATGTTCCAGAGACCAAAAAATCAGCTTTCATTGGCTTTTGGACTTCTTTCATCAGGTTCATTTTTTAATGAACTGGCCATTTGTATTGTTTAAATCAGTTATTTTTCAATTATATCTATAATCTCAGAAGCAGAAGTGTTTTGTTCTCCTTTTATGTTAGTCTGGTTACCAATAAGAAGTGCAAAAAACACTATATAACAATTTGAATTTAGCTTCTTTTCAGTTATTGGGAAAATATTCAGCTGCTCTTAGAAACTCATGTCACCAAAACAAATGTTTTAA
This sequence comes from Lepilemur ruficaudatus, assembly GCA_963574885.1. Taxonomy (NCBI): domain Eukaryota; kingdom Metazoa; phylum Chordata; class Mammalia; order Primates; family Lepilemuridae; genus Lepilemur; species Lepilemur ruficaudatus. The sequence goes on along the minus strand of CAUYRT010062985.1, from coordinate 38,381 downwards.
TTTTAAAGCAAACATTTTGATTATAAATGTGATGCCAAAGAAAACATTTGGTAGCTCTAGGAAGCAACAGATTGAACTGAATTAATAAAATGCGTAACTGGTGATTTTGGAATGTGTTCTGTTGGAAAAATTCAGAAGGTTTAGGAAACTCACCTAATATTTTATACTCAGCTTATACCTATCTTATTGCTTAAGATCAGGTTCAGGCATTGAACTTTCATATTGAAATAGGGAGACTGATCGAATCAAATATTGAGTTAACAAAATCTTTGCAGGCAGTGAATTTTTATCATATGTTCCTAATTGCTGCTAGGGGACCAGATACACCTTTTAGGCTCCTACTGGTTAATAACTAAAGTGTTTTTCAAATCTTACCGTATATTTTTATTGAGCTGAGGCTGATCCTCTCTCTTAAATGTTTTGCACAGATTTACCATTTATCTGATATTAACATGGCAAAAATCCTACGTCTGATATTGTAGTCTGAGCATTTATGTGATTATTAATGGCCTAAGAAAAAGCAATGTCCAGATTTATAATCTTACTATAAATAATATGTATACTTTAAATGTATTCTTTATGCAGGGTCAAAAATAAGAAGTTATTAGTAAGATATTAGTTTGATTATCTCTGTTGCTCTGACTCTGAACCTTTATTTCTAAGATACGCTACATGCCCAGCAAAATTTAGTCACACGGTGATCTGTAAGCACGATATGTAAGTAGGACAGAGAAATAACTAACTTATTGACCTTGACATCCATGGGTGCTTGGCAGGCTGGTGAATATAATCATTCCAGTGGGACAGGGTGGAAATCTGTGACTCTGAAGCCTTGGGGCCTAGGAAAAGGCTTCAGAAGTGAAAGACTCATCAAAGTTTTAGGGCCACAGACCCAAAATGTGCAGTTCACAGGTACAAGTGCACGTAAATTGGGTCCAGAGGTTGTTCTACTGAACTGTTGGCTTGATCCACTGGTCTCCAACCTGGCTGTCCTCTGCTCTCTAAGCTCACATCCCAACACTGGCCTTCACAGCACCTTCCACTTGTTCCAGTTGTCGTCACATCTGCTTGTGAATACCCACCTTTATGGAATCTTACAGCGTTCAGATTTCTACCTGTGCATATTTGGAGGAAAAGGCAATGTTGCCTTTAGGTGTGTTTTGCATTGGAGATAGTCTCACCTTGGTTTTTTGTAAGTCCTCTTTCAGAGTGTGCTGCCAGAAAGGTTATCAGTCTGGTTCTGGTTTGAAGATGTGAGTTTCATATAGTTGTGCATTTCTGAGAATACTTGGGTAGGAAATCAACCACCACAGCTATGTGAGTCTGAAAGAAAGCTCTGAAGACAGGTTTCCATAGAGGAGGCTGAAGTGGGGGCCGTGGTGGCAGTCACTGCATAAGTGGCTACACCTCCAGCTAATTCCAGACACCCATGATCTCGTCAGTGGAAACTGAAGGATCATGGTCTTTTCAAAGGAAATTGGTGTGACTACTTCATTGTTGTTTTGATTAAAGGAGGAATAGTTTTCTAATGGGGATAAATGTAGCTGTAATTTGCCTATAAATATTTTTCATTTCATATTTTTCTCCAAGTAGGGCTTGCTGATATAATTCAGTGCAAAAGTAACAAAACTATAAAGAAAAGGTACAGGAAAGGTACTGCTTCATTAAAGGACACAAAGAAATGGGATAAAGTGATAAGAACAGGGCATCGACCTAATTTATTTTTTCATTTATTATTAATTACTTGATGACTTATTTGCTTGCTCCTTTATAACCTCCCTTTTTCTAGAAAGGACTTAAAAGATAGGCAAATGGTTATCATCTAATCTGTGTGCAGGACTGGAACCTTGGTGATTCTGAGATAGGGGCTTGATGCTCCTTTGAAATGTGACTCTGAGAGGGAGTACCCTTAAAATTGGACTTAGAAATTGTGTTTAGACCCAGCCTGACCTGGCCCAGTTATTCCATGATCTCAATCTCAACTTGGCTTCTTGGTGTGGGTAGAGCACTGTGAGGCTAATTTGTTGTAAAGACTAATTAAACAATATACGTATAGAAAATTTGAACCTGAAATACGTGTTACACATGCAAAGCATTTTCAGGGAAGAGTGCACTTCTTCACATTCTCCGGGACTAAAAGGAAAGTGGAAATATGCTTGTCAGAAAGAGTAAAACTGCTATAAAAATTACAATGTTCAAACTGGACGAGGAATAGATTTCCATATTTATTGAGTAAGGGGAGAGCAAGCCCAGTAACGGAGGGAATACCAACTAGATGAAATGTGGCACCTGGGACAAGTAAATTAAAATGATTCCAAGCCCCAGGAAAAACCCACTAAAAACAACTGCTTTTTACTCTATCTCATTACTGAGTGAGTCACCTCGGTTTTGAAATGGCACAAAGTAATCGAAATGATATTTTACCTGTTGGTAAGGATTCATTCAAGCAAGTACATCAGTCACTGAGGTACAAAGTGCTAAGGTATATTTTTCATGATTGAAAAGATGCCCACCATAGGAAGGGATGGGTCTGATTTCTCTCCTCCAATTCACCATATTTTTACAACATAAAATGAACACATTTATTTTTCCATTTCAGAGGTAATCACTTTTGTGTGTATTTCTAGCTTTGTTGTTCAAATCATGTATTTCAGGCATGTTCAAATCATGTATTTCACAGGCATCTGTGTTATCCAGAGGGGAGGGGAGAGCTTGATAAACTGTACCTGTGTGGTCTACGCATTAGCTCAATTTGATATAAATAATAAGCAACAGTCCTGGTGACGTTAAAATGAAACAAGATGATTGTCGTTTTGTAATCTTGATTTTGCTTTTTAGGGAATTGCAGTTCATTGAGTGTTTGCAGTTTGCTGTCTTAAGAATAAAATCAGAAAAAGTTTGGAATTCATAAGCAGAAAACTCATTTTTGCCTTTGGGAAACTGAAACAGAGATTTCGTCTTTGGGAAATAAATCCCTAGCCTCTGTATTATGAAGGAGCTACTTGTTGGTATTTAGCTTATGAAATACAAAAAAATCACATTAGGGGCTAAATTGGGATTTGTGATAAATGCTATACTCTTAGGCCTTTATCTCCATTATCATAGCAGTTATTCCTCAAGGTTTAAATAAAGTTAGTGGCAGAGGATACTGGTGGTGACGATATTGGTGAAGAAAGATTAAAAAATTTAACTAAGCTTTGTTTATAAGTATATAGAAATAAAGACATGTTTACTGCCATTGAGGATCTCACAGTCTACCAAGAGAGACCATTGTGTAAGTATTTGTTGGCCCTTACTGCACTGTATTCAATAAAGTAAGGATTTATGATGTGTGGAAGGGACGGTGATTTGGAAAAGGGTAGAACATGAGAAAGAAAGTTGACTGAAATGACCAGAAAGTACTAAGGAGCCATCAGCTCTTCCAGCTTCAGGGCAGGAGGTCACAGCCCACCCTGGACAGGCTTCCTAACTCGACCTCCAGAGTGCTTAGTCCACCCGTATGGGAATAGGCGTCAGAGGAGGCGGGAGAGAAGCTAACAGCTCTCTCTGGAACAGTCGAGTTTCAGGCTCTCTGAATAGTTCAGAATCTCTGAAATTCAGAAATATTATACTAATAGAAGCTCTGTTTGATCTGTTGATTTAATGTATATTAAATCATCTCTGTTTGATTTAATGTACATTTAAAATGTTCTGGCTTTACTTTACATACATACTTACGTTTGTGACGTGGTTCTACTATATGTTAATGCCATTGGGCATGCCTAGGGGTTAGCAGTAGGGGATTGCTAGTCATACAGGACAGAAATTCAGCATTCCAGCCATAGGACCTTTCTACCACAGGGCCATGGAGTTCCCAACGGGTCTGAAGAGACTGTGTCCTTAAAATACACACACATACACACACGAACATATGCACTTGGTATTTTGAAAGCTACTGCCTAAATATAGACATGTGACTTTACTGATTTTTTTCCCTTAATAGAAATGTGTGTGTGTTATTATGTAAATTCAAACGGATCCATCTGCATTTTCCTCTTCACAACACTTAGTGATTATTTCTCTGGGTCCATCTCCTCTCTAGCATTGTCATACTGCTCCATTGAGCCTCTTTGAGAAATGCAGACATTTCTAGATTAAGTCTACATTACTGAAAGGTGATTATTTCATCTGAGTCTTCATGGAAAGACTGACTGACAAAGACAGAGGCTACTCCCAGTTACCCACCCTAGCACTTTCTGGCTGTTCTAGACTTGGCTCAGTCTCTGGAAGGTCCTGATAAATACAGGTAAGAGTATGTTGTGGATCTAAATTCACAAAGGCTATACTTAGACCATACTTTATGCTACCATGGCAACTGGTCGCCCAGCCACCCAGAATGCACATCTCTGTATTCTGTGCAAGCTGTGGTAAGATGCTGTTTCCCCTTAGGTTATCATAGAAGATGCTGGAATTGCCAGACGTACTATCACTAATAAACTGATGATGCCAGCTATATCAAAAGACAAAACTAATGACTCAAGAGTAAAGGTTTGTGATTCCAGATTTAAAGGAATATGCAGGTTATCCCTCCCTGCCTGCTCTTTACAAACCCTTTCAGAAGCCAGAAAGCTGGATGGCACAACTGCCAGTTACTGGCCCCAGAGCCCCGTCTTGGTCGTACTTCTGGGTGTTTTCACTATTTTCATTCCTCTCAGAAGAAACTCTAGTCCCACCTTGTCTTAAATGCTTTCATTATTTCTTCGTGAATAGTTCGGTGGTTCCTGCACTTTGTAGATGAGAAAGACATTTTTCTAGCCTGGGCTTTGAAATAGCCTGTGCTTACTCGACAGGTTCCTCTTTCTGCCGTTCCTGGTGGAAATTTACATCGGCTCTGTTAATATCTGTCAAAGTCAGTGAGCCTCTTCAAGGGGTCTAGCCGTAAATATTGCTTGACCACGCACCCTCATCTCCCCCAAATGAAATCCAACCCCAGTTAAAGCAGTGTATTTGCTATGAAGGTGTAGCTTTAAGACAACGACTATGGAGCTCTCTTATAATTCTGGAGTCCTCCTGGCCAGCAAGTCCTTAACTACTCTGTCAATCTCCAAACCAGGCAGGTGACATCCCAGCTCAGGTTCCAGTCTGTTGGCTTCGTTCCTGCTCTCTGTCTTGGTGGCACCCCACTTTTCAGGCCATCTATAGGACAAAGATGCCAGGCCTTCCCTGAACTCAGTGCCTCACTGAGCCTCTCCTGGACAAGGATCCCACCTTCTCTCACTCTCCCTCTTCTCTGACTTTTTTCTTTACTTGGGTGTCCAGGGAGAGCCCATCCTAACCTCTATTGTTGGAATTTTACAAAATGAAAATATTCTAAATAGGCAACAGTAAAGTTAACAAATAAATAGTCACAGAGAAAAGTCACTTCTTCACATTTTTAATAGGTTTCTATCTTCAAATTTTAATTTGTAACTAAAGAAGAGAAGGGAGGTGGAAAACATTTCAGTGAAAAGAATTCTATTTAGTTGACTTTAAAAAATGTTGATCAATGCTTAATTCTAAACATGCAATTTTTGCTTAGCAAAAAGTCCCTTGTAACTTTAAGTATGATTGATTGGGATGTGCTGCATTTTCTTTCATGAGAGGTGACCACTATTTTCTATGGAAGGTTAATGCCAATGAGCCTTAAAGTAAGTTCAGAAGTTTACAAAAGAGTGTAGTTAACCATGAATCCATCCCACAGAAGAAGGAGTTCGCTGCTCAGGGCAAAAAATAATTCCAGGGATCTAAAATGTGCATGCAATTTTAAAAGAAAAATTCATTCAGAAATAGCTGGATAGGAATATTTTTGTGTACTGCTGAAGCAGACATTCTGTGCCAATCAATATAAGGAAGAAAAAAAATCTGTGCAATATTATGATACTTGAATTTTTGAAAACACTGCTATATTTCCACCTGTAGCAACCATTAGTGTGCACTGACGGACCGAGACATTAAGAAGATCATGTGGCTGCCTCGCGGCTGTCAGTCAACCTCTGAGTAACTCAGCCATCAGAATTCTTGCAGACGTGTGTGTGCCTGGGTGTTTTAAGAGCTTTCTCAGCTGCAGCCTCTCCTTGCCCCACTTGTCTTGCTTTCATTTCATTTCAGAAAACAACTATTTTTACATAAACTACAAAATCACAGCCAGCAGCATGTGCACCAGAGACAGATAGCCTGAGGTTGCCCAGGGACTTTTCATTTTATCTTTGCACAACCCAGCACGGCCTGCCAGGTACAACTAGTGTAACGAGGGCTCCGGCGTCTCCACCGTCAGCCGGAGGCCGTTTCCGCACCCCGGCGCGGCTGCCTGACAGCCGGCGGAGATGCTGTAAATCATGCCTTTGCCATTGATTACGAGGAGCGTTAACCCTCCTCACGCCCCGACATTCACTGTCTCCATGGAAGTCTGTTCGTAACATCGACATGTTGCTGGAGCTCCTGGAAGATGGATTCGTTGCTAGAGAGAAAACCCCTTCACAAAATAAAGGAATGTGGATGGAACAAGCCTGAGTATCATCTAGCATGTGTCTTTGAAACAATTTTTAAAGTCACAAATCTCATTTATGTTTCCTATTACCAGGGAAGAGCGCTGCTTTGAAATACATTGATTTCAGCCTGAGTCCTGTTGAACATTTTTAAAAAGCCAATTGGGGAAGATATAGTTTTTAAAGGAAAAAATAGGCTTTTTAACCAGGCCTTTGCCATTCAGAAGAAGTTCTGAGGACCGAAGCGATCCGGCCGATTGTTCTGGGTAACAGTCCCCGCGGAGGTTGCTGTAGTTTTCCCTTTCAATTAATATGCTGTACATGTGGGGTCGCTAAGGGCACTGTTGAGTTTTCTTAAGTAATACTGTCACTTGGGAAAATCGGACTTCCTCTGGTGCGTGAGGAAGACAGTGAGTCAGCGTCTTTGCTAGTTTGAAGACCAACGCTTAATTTTCTTGTTAATTGTGTCCTAAGTGAGCAATTCCCTTAAGATTCACTAAATAGGATAATTTGGATCGCACAGTTATGACCCATTTTTATCCCCACCACAGTCTGTGTTTGTCGGATGTTTCCCTGGTTGTTCCTCCGCACCGTGGGCTGGGGCCACAGGATAGCGGCGGTGCCCTCCGCTCTGGGACCCGCCGCCTGACTTTGAGCCTAGTGGCGCGCTTCCTTTCTGCCTCCGTGCTCTTCATCTGTAAAATTTCACATCATTCTTATGGGGCTCACTGGGATTAATTCAGGTAAAGCACTTGCTTAGAAAAGCGCTCAATTTTGTAAAATGCTCAATGAATATCAGATTAAAAACTAAACGAAAGCCTCTGCACAACGCAACTGTCTTTGAGGAGCTTTGGGGAAAATAAGGTATCTTTTGCTCTAAAGGACTTTGCGAAGGGACACATCGAGCTTGACTGTGGTCCACACTGAGCGGGGAGGAGCAGAAGATGGGAGGACTGCCCCATTGACCAGGGAAGTGAGCGCCCGCCTCAGCTCTGCTCAGTCCGGACCAAGCTGCTGGACAGCAGAGATGTGTTTTCAGGAAGCTGTGGAAGGGCAGAGCTGTAAGACTGGCGGCAGGTGCGCGCAAGCCCGCGGTATGTGGGAGCTGCTGCATCCCAGCCCTCTGCTTCCTCTGCTGCCCCACTTCACCTCTGCGTTGTGGACCCATGGCAGTGACGGTGGGTATTGACAGTGACTTCCGCATCCTTCAAATACAGTTGATAGAGGACATCTTGGCAGGAAAAGACAAGAGTGCTTTCTCCTCTCTTAAGTTTCTTTTGTAACAGAAACCAACTCTGGCCAGCTTAAGCAAAATAGAAGATTTGGTAGAAGGATCCTGGAGTATTTCATAGAATCTAAGAACTAAAAAGTCAAGTCACAAAAGGACAACTAAACCTTGAGGCCACCATAGGCTGGTTAAAGGCACTGATTCTAGAGCTAAGCCCTGTGTGAGTTCATATCCTAGCTTTTTATCTTGCTAGCTGCGTGATCATAGGCCAGTTCTTTGGCTGCTCTGTGCCTCAGTTTCCCCATCTGAAAAATGGTGATAACAATACCCACCTCATTGTGTGGCTTATGTGAGTTAAAAGAGGCAGTATCTGAAATGGCTTGGGACAATGGGAGACAGTAAACTTTGCATGAAGGCTGCTTAGGTTTAAGAGCATGGGCACTCTGGCACCCTCCCAGTGGAGCACAGCCATTGCTGGGACTCAGCTCTGAGGACTTTGTGTCTCTGGAGTGAATCCGATTGGCCCAGCCTGTATGCAGCCTCAATTCTGGATCAAGCTGATGTGGTTGTCATGAGGTGTGCATAGGCCTCCTGCGGGCCAGTCGGTGTCCAGAGTGGGGGCTTTGGTTATGAGTCTGGGGGTCATAATGTGCTTTCATTCTTCTGAGTTCAAAAGGAAGAACGGTCATAAGACATTTTGTTTGAAAATAGTTTATATTAATAACTAACACGTTGTCAAATACAACTCATGAGAATGCACTTAGTTTTTTTTTTTTTAAATAGAAATACCGTCTCCTAGATCTCTAATATTTGAAGAGCTTAATGAGATGCAAGAGAAATAGCCTAAGTTCTTTTGTTAACACTGAAGAGAAAACAATTACTCAGGCAGACATTTAGCTCATAGTTAATGGTTACAGAGCAAGGCAAAGTGTGTCATACTGCTAAAAAAACATGCAGCGGACACTGGGCACGTCATTGCTTAGAGGGCTGCTTCCTTGTCTCCATCCTCTGCCTCTCAGTGTGTTGTTCTCTTGGGAGACACAGCTTCATGGTGAGAAGGGCGCTTGTAATACCATGCGCTGAACATAGCTAAAAGGGTGCACATTTTCTAAAGTTTTGCAATAGGGAATGGATCCCTGCTAGTTTCTTAGAGGAGAAAAGTTTGATTTTTTCTGTGGTACATACAAAGAATCTAGTGAGGCCAGGCATGATGGCTCATGTCTATGCAACATCCCAGCACTCTGGGAGGCCGAGGTGGGAGGATCACTTGAGCTCAGGAGTTCGAGACGAGCCTGCATAAGAGCGAGACCCCGTCTCTACTGAAAATAGAAAAATTAGCCGGGCGTGCTGACGTGCACCTATAGTCCCAGCTACACAGGAGGCTGAGGCAGGAGGATTGCTTGAACCAGGCGTTTGAGGTTGCTGTGAGCTAGGGTGACGCCGCGGCACTCTAGCCTGAGCAACAGAGTGAGACTCTGTCTCAAAAAAAAAAAAAAAAATCTAGTGAGCAAGTGAGGAAGTTAATGGCGTCTTCCATCCCTGACAGTTTCACCCTCCTCTGCCTCTTGTCCAGGTCTCACAGTTGTAGCAAAGGAGCAACTAGCTGACCGCTGTGAGACCACTGGCCTGGCTCTCGGTGTAAACATCGTGGGTCTAGTGATTTTTGGGAAGTGCTGTATAAAATAACACCCCTCCCTTCACCTTTGAGCTTCCCAGAGCATACTGGCATATTGGAGACCGAGAAGTCCTATAATAAGCTTTTAAAAATTTATTTCCAATTAATTTCCCAGCCTTTCTAAAACTCGCTGGTCCATTGAGCCCATTTATTCAGAATAACTCCTAATATCCAAAATACCTAGTTTTGTGAGTCACAGTGTGAGAATTGCCCATCTTGATTAACAAACGAGACTTGTTACTAACACCTTTAATCTGTCATCATGACTTAGCTCAGGAGTTGGCAATCTTTTCCTGCAAAAGGCCAGACAGTAGATGTTTTTGGCTTTGCAGGCCGGACAGTCTCTGTGGCAACTACTTCACTCTGCCACTGTAGCAGAAAACAGCCATAGAGGATACAGAACTGAAAGGACAAGGCTGCGTTCCCATAAAACTTTATTTATAAAAACAAGCAGCAGGCCAGATTTGGCCTGGGGCCATAGTTTATGGACCTCTAACTTAGCTGAATAAATGCATTATTAAAACCTACTTTTCTTTGCAAAAACCTATATTTCTTTGGTAGTCTTGACTCACTCTTGTGAGTTTTTATGGCTGATTCATTTCAGTCTCTGCAGTGGTGAAATTGTTATTGTAGTTCATCCTTTAAAGCTCCAGTGTTCAGCCACCATGTGCTTCATAGACAGCATCTCTCCGTGTAAACTCTGCTTTGACTTGCTGCTGTGATCAAACTGCATGATGGCCATGGAGTCACCTGGGTCCTGGGGGTTCAGGAGACCAGGGTAAGGATTCCTGCATTACTTCCAACCAGTTGTGTGATTTGGGCCAATTTTTTCTCAGAGCCTTAACTTCCATGTCTTTCAAAGAAAATGCTTCAGTTATGAAGCAGAAGTCTGACACTTAGAGGTGGGGAAGCGTGTAGAGTGTGTGTGAGGTGAGAGGTGTGAATCTGCCAACCTCGCTGCCACCAACCTCACTTCTGCTGCCTCAGGTCATGTGAGCCTGGTGCCGAGCTGAGCGAGATCCTGCTGGTTCAGGAAACTTACTAAGTACTCCACAGTTGCTAAACACAGCCACTAACCTAGAGGCTTAGCTGTCAAGGATAATTCTGATTCTTCATGATATTTGACTTAAAACTGATTTAGAACTGAAACCAATGCCTGCCTCCACCCCAGATTTTCAAGGATCCTTCTAGTTCCAATCAGAATTAGTACACCACTTAATTTTATATTCCACTTTTTCACATTTCATTAGTTTACAGTGCAACTTCAAAATTGGTACTTGTGTCAACTCTGTGTCTTGACCAAAACCAAAAAAAGGCGAAAAGAGTTCCTTTCCCAGGGCACCATTCCTATGAGGGAGTAGCGCCCTGTGCTTGTCTGCCTGTCCTTGCAAACTTCGTCTTCACAGTGTTGGGAGGAAGGTGGGTGTGTGACGACTGGCATTTTGCTGCTCCATAGCCCCGCAGTGCACGGGCCCTGCTTGGTTTGGTCCTGAGATGCATCTGGAACTTTGGGGGAAAGGGCCAAGTTGCGTCATTATGCGTCACAAACTTGAGGTGACCTTAGGGATTTTGTAGGGTCATTTAACTCTCCCGTGTTTCTGCCTTAGGCACCAACTCGAGACCCTAACCTAACCCACAGAAAGGGAAACTCTTCTGCACTCACAGCCTGTCCCCATCTTCTCCAAACATGTGCTTAAAGAAAGCAATGAAATTCAGAGCAGAGGCTTCTAATTTAGGCTTCATTCACCCCTGCACCTTAACACCTAGGCCTTGCTTCTTCACAGCAGGGTGAGGCAGGATGAAGCCCCAGGGCCGCAGGAAGTAAGGCAGGACTGGGCTGCCCCTCTCTTTATTCAGCCCCTTTTCTCTCCTAGTGTCTCCTCTCTCTACTCAAGGCAACCAGCGAGTGTATCATTTATCGGCTAATAAGTTGTCTGACAAGATAGCCACTTTGTACCTAATTGTTCAGTTTATTTATGTATTATTGATGAGCCCAGACTTGAACTCTGATTCCCTCGGAGGCTGCTTGATAAATCTCTCGGCTAATCCTAAAACGCTGAATTACCTGCTGGCGCGCAATGCGTGACATTGCTTTTACTTTGTCTTCCTAAAAGGCCCTGGATGTACATTTCCGTATCAGCGTTTAACCGTAAGAAATAAAATAGGATACATAATTCAAATTGCTCTTTGAGCTTAAATGAAGAAAAGATGTAAAACACATCCCTCAAATCACTTCCTGACTCTAGAGGCTTATTTGAGCCACATTGCTGGAAGTTATTTTGAACTGTGTGAACTGAGCACCCAACTAGAATCTCACTTGCTTTTCTGTGGCTTCAGTTATGGCCCATGGACTTGCATAGCAGTGCTGAGTTTGAGGACTGAGAATCCGTATTCTTTTTCCAAATCCTGCGGTAGTTTTCAGTAGATGTTATGGCTGAGACACCAGCACGCAGCTCTTAATACCACGAAGGTTTTCCCTCTTTTTGCAGTGCCGCCTCTGATTAGCAGAACACCGAGTACCTCCCTAAGTGCCCTCTCTGTGCTGTTTCTCTCATCAGTAACTTTAAGTGATGGCCCTTAAGTACTATGTTTAAAAAGAGTAGTGAGGATTTTCAAATGAGCTTATTGAAGTGCGCTGAGATTAGAACATGCCATTTATTATTATAAGGATTAATATTTGAACAATAATCAGAGCACGTAAATTATAGATCAACAGTGAGAATTTTTTGTCCCTTATTTTATTACTGTTGGTGAATCATTAGAGGGCCCTGTGTGCTCTCACCGGATGAAGAAATGGAGGTTTTAAGCATGGGAGGGTTTCTTGCAAACTTCAAACACGTCTGTGCTTGGTAAAGCCCAGAGAGGAGGGAATCACTGCAGAAGGCACTAGGATACCATTCACCAGCTCACCAGAAAACATGAAAAGAGACCTGTGTGTTCAGCTGGTCTCTTACCGTTGAACTAGACAGTTTGTCCAAAAATTTGTATCAGTCCTGTTGTTAACATTTTGATATTCCGTTCATCATGGATTTTTAAAGCTATTTTTAAAAATTGTGGTAAAATACACATAACATGAAATTTACCATCTTAACCACTGTAAAGTGTGTGTTTCAGTAGTGTTACATACATTAACATTATTGTGCCAGCAACGTCCAGAACTTGTTTCATCTTGAAAAACTCAACTCTGCACTAATTAAACAATAACTCCCTCTCCCCTCCTCCCCTAGAACTGCCATTATACTTTGTGCCTGTATAAATTTGGCTATTCTATGTGCCTCATATAAGTGGAAACATACAGTATATTTGGTAACTTGCTTATTTCATTTAACATAACATCTTCAAGGTTCATCCAAATTGTGGCATGTGTCAGAATTTCTTTCCTTTTTAAGACTAAATAATATTCCTTTGTATGTATATACCACATTTTGTTTATCCATTATTACTTAAATTTACTGATGGACACTTGAGTTGCTTCCACGTTTTGGCTACTGTGAGTACTGTGCTGTGGACACAGGTATATATGTATCTCCTCCAGACTCTGCTGTCAATTTTGGGGGCACATGTTATGTATCCAGAAGTGAAATTGCTGGACCACGTAGTAATTCTGTGTTTACTTTTTTGGGGAATTGCCATACCATTTTCCACAGAAGCTGCACCATTTTACATTCCCACCAATAATACACGAAGATTCCAATTTCTCCACATCCTTGGCAACACTTACTTTCTGGTTTTTTTCATTTTCATTTTTTTTATTTTTATAAGAGTCATCCTAATGTATGTGAAGTGGTATCTCATTGTGGTTGTGATTTGCATTTCCCTAGTGATTAGTGATGTTGAAATCTTTTCATGTGTTAGTTGCCATTTATATATTTTCTTTGGAAAAGTATCTATTCAAGTCCTTTATCCATTTTTTAATAAGATTTTTGTTGTTGTTGAGTTGTTGGACTTCTTTATACCTGGTTATTAGCCCATTATCAGATACATCATTTACAAATATTTTCTCCCATTCTGTGGGTTGTCTTTACTCTGTTGATTCTGTCCTTTAATGCATAGAAGTTTTTAACTTTGATGTAGTCTAATTTATGTATGTTTTCTTTTGTTCCCTATGCTTTTGGTGTCATACCTAAGAAATCATTGCTGCCTCCAATGTCATGAAGCTTTTCTCCATAACGATGGATTTTTTGCATTGATTTGATTTAAGAAATATATAAAATGTCATTTATCTTGACTGCTCAGTTCTCTAGTACTCACTTAAGTTTTTCTCCCAAGGCAAATTAGCCTCACCCTGGTACCTCCCTGGATTTCAGGGACAAATATGGAATGAACCAAGTCATTCATTAGCAGTGAAGGAAGCTTTTCAGCTGATGGGCCAAATTGCTTCCATGTGCACCTTGCAAACCCAAGTGGGGAATTTCTAAAATATATTGACTGCCTCTGATCTTTAATGTGGCATTGGGCTTATCCAACACTTCTTACAGATGAACCTCTACAGGGAAAAAGGGAGGTGATTATTTCACTGGAGAATAAACCCCAAAGCATGCACTGCAGCAAGAACAAAGGGGCATTGAGGAATATATCACCAAAATGGATTTGACATTCCAAGGTGGACAGTGTAATTATTTTTATTCATTTGACATTTATTTATATGGAGTTCTACAGATTTTCAGTGATTGATTTTAATGAATATCCTGGATGTGTGTAGGTTTGGCAGTATCATGATTTCGCTTTCACATATGAAGAATTTGGGCCTCAAAAAGTTTGTCTTCTTATTTAAAGTTTCACAGCGTTTAAAAGGCAGAACATGGATTTGAGCCTAGAAGCTTTAACTTTGTGCCAGTGGTTCCCAAAGTGTGGTTTTTGGTCCAGTAGCATCAGCGTGACCTGAGAACTTGTTAGACATGCAAATTCTCGACCCCTCGAATAAGTACAGAGAGGAGGGAAATGGAGATGTCAGAGGCATGTGGAGCAGTCGGTTTGGTAGTGGTTCTAGCTTCACTGAGCTAAGAGCAGATAGCAGAAAGCTTTGGATATCCAAATAAGAAGGCTTTATTTTATTCAATGGGCAGTTAGCAGCCAGCGCATATTTTTGAGTAGGGGAGAACCATAATCAAAGCTACAATTTAAGGACATTATTCCTAGAATTATATTGAATGGATTGCATTTAAGGGAAGCCGGAACTGGAAGAGAACAGTTAGATGATGATGCCAACAAGCTGAGACAAGGGTGAGAGGGCACAGACTGGGAATGAAGTGGTGGGAATGAAAATTTAAAGTCTATAATCTGCAGGACATGGTATGCAAAAGAAAGAGAAGGATTCGTGGGATATTTAAATTATGAGCTTCAGTGGCAAAGGAGTGTGAATTGTGCCATCCGTAAAAATAGAGGGCCAGTTATAGAGAGGAGAAGAGTTGAGCCCTGAACACAGTCAACTTGAGATTCTGACGGGTTTCTTTGATGAAGATGTCGATAGGGAGTAAAAGTGGAAAGACAGAGCGAGGCAGAGGGGTCGTGCCTGAAGAGATTTCTCTGTAGAAGGGAGCTCCTCCCTGAGAAGAGCATGTGGTCAGCATTTCCTTTGGGGAGGATTTGGGAGTGAGTGAAGGGAGCTGGGAGCATAGAAGAGTCTGTTGGAGAGATCAGCACAATAGTCAAAGACTGAGAGAGCCAAGAGGCAAGGGCTGGTTGTCCATTCTGAAGGAGGGAGAGAGAATGCAAGGAGTGGAGAAGCCAGCCCAGTACTTAGAGAGGTCAAGAGACAGCGAGTGGTTAGAAATGCATGCAGAAGTGTTAATACTCGGGGCAGTTTTGTGATAATGGAAAGAGTGAGATAAATTAGTAACTTCACAGGGTAGTTGAGGATAGAGAAGAGCTATTGGTTGCTTGTCTGGGTTTTGTTTTGTTTGTAGGAATAAAGAGGAATCTGAGGCTTTTTGTAGGATTGTGGGGGTGATAAAAGATGAGAAATAACTATTGGGACAAGTTGCCAGAGCAGATACAGTTGAGAGTACAGAGAACAAATATTCTTGAGAAGGGAGAAAAATGTATCTCTGAAGCCAAAAGGAAAGAAGAAAGAAAGAGTTTGGGTTCAAAGAAGAAAGAAAGAGTTTGGTTGAGTTTGAGTGTGGAGATGAAGAGGGAGAATTAAGGGAGTTCATTTGGGTAGACTTTTCTGTCCAAAGAGACAAAGTTTATCATCATAGAAGGTGATCGGGGACTGGGTATTAGAAGATACGAAAAAAGTTTGCAATAGGCAAGATGGTAAATGTGACGGAAACTCAGTGGAAAAGTTGAGCAGTATAATCCGGGCCTAGATAAGATTGGAAAACACGATTACCTAGTGGAATTAATCAACAACACTTCGTGATTATTTCTAGCAATGTTTCGTGACTTTGAAGCAGGGACTAAGAGCAGGAGAGTGGGATTTCCTCAGGATTGGGGAAAGGTCAGAGGCCCTTCAGCTCCTGCGACAGCAAACAGTTGGTACCAGGGGAAAGAGGAAGGGACAGGCTGTACTGCTGTAGGATCACCTCCCTCCTTCCCTGTGGTTTTTTGATCTTACTCTCAGGCATCACAGCTCAGGAGCCTAATGCTATTAACTCAATGAGGCTGGTCAAATTTTTTTCTTAATAACAGCTTTATTAAGGTATCACTTAATTACCATGAAATTCCCCTGTGTTAAATGGACGATTAAATGATTTTTTATTAAGTTTACATAGGTATGGAACCATCTCCCAAATCTAGTTTTGGAACATTTTCATTATCCAGAAAAGATCTTCATGGTTTTGGCTAATTTTAATGATGAATTTAATATAAAGATCATTGCTATATTTATTGAGCATTTGCTAAGATCTGAGCTCTGTTTTAAGCAATTTCTATGTACTGATTCATTTAATCTTCAGAATGACCTGAGAGAGATACGAACTATCTCCCCATTTTACAGATAGAAAAAGTGAGGCATAGGTCCCATACGTAATAGGATTTGAACTAAGCATACTGGCTCCAAAGCTGCTGATCTTGGCCACCATGCTGTATTGTTTTTAATATATACTGGCCATCTGAGAAGCAGGAGAAAAATCACCATAATTGTCTATATTTTTCTCTGTTTCACTTTATGTCATCAAGATGGAGTGAGAAATATACCTTCAATGCAAAAATATCTGTATATTTACATATATTTCTCTTAAGTAACTGATAACTGGCAGTTTTGAAAAATTGTGAAGAATTGTATACAGAACAGTATGAAGTTGGAGTCTTGGCAGTTATCTGGTTCAAAAATCAGGTCATTGAGACAAAAAAAGTCTATTTGGTGCTTTGAAATATCTGGTATGGCTGTCCACATTCATCAAATTAATAGAATAATTGCCAATTCTCTACTCTGCTTTGTTCCGTATCAACATAGCCTGAAACACGAATGGAATTTTTGTCCAAATAATATAAATTTAGTCACTTGCAAACATTCCTGGTCACTAACCTAGAAAGACTGTTGGGGATAGTTGGAAATGTTCCCAGAAATTCAGTTTGAGTATGGAACAGCACAAGAAGTATAATTGTGCCACTGCCTCTTTATGAAATCAACTACTGACATTGTAATCCATGTAAAATCCCGTATCTACTTACAGATATTTCTGGAAAGGTATCGTGTCAAACAAGCAGAGCATTACATAGGCATATCATTTTCTGTAGCCTTTCCCTAATGTTAATTTAAGAAAAATCCAATTAACACTCAGTGTGGTAAGGACTACGAGTAGGATTTTAGGCTAGAGGCTTTATTTTCAGCAATGGCACTTTTTTGGAGGTGGATATAATAGGCACTGTTGGGTGAAAAGGATCCTCTTAATGTTAACTGTGTAGACAAAAAAAAGTACTTTAAAAAAATTTTAAAAGGAGCATAGCTCTTTTTCTGTATGATATTACAATGGTGGATACATTTGTCAGAATCCACAGAATGCACAGCACCGAGCATGAGCCCCAGTGTAAACTACAGACTAGCTGACGATGGGTGTGGATGTCGGCTCATCGCTATAACAAACAGAGCAGGCCGGTGGTGGATGCCCGTGGCGGGGGAGGTTGCGTGTGTGTCTACACAGGAGATATGTGAGAACTCCTTGTACGTTCTGCTCAATTTTGCCATGAGCCTAAAACTACTCTTAAAGATAAGGTTTATTAATTTTTAAAAAGCTAAGCAATATACAGTTTTTAAAATGAAACCCATTAATGTATAGTTTTTCATCTAGGAATGTGTTTAAATACTTACAAACATTAGATAGCTCATGTTGTCTAGAATTGTCAGAATAGTCTGCATGCACATTCCTTACATTTTTCATGAAAATAACTTGCCCAGTTTGAAAGGTAGGTCCCTGCAGCCTAGAGAGTGTCTGTCATTTCGAGGCTTGGAAGGGAAGCCAGATGAACTCCTCCCAGATTTCTGCCTTTTATAGGTTTTTTTTTTTCTCTGACCACTTCTAATTTGCTGGCATTGTCTTCTGACTCCACCTAAACTGAAGTGGCCCTAGACTCCCCGTTCTCACTTTTCCTTATCCATGTGTCAGATCATATGCTTTGTGCATTGCCGGAGGCCATCTAAAATCCCAGGCAGACTGCCTCGGCCTTTCCATACGTTCCTGAGACACCTCCTCCGTGCCGAACCTGCTGAGGAAAAAAAACCTCATAATGTTATTAAATCACAACTGGGGAGACAAATACAGGCATACGCCATTTCATTACACTTTACTGTACTTCACAGGTGTTGTGTTTTTTATAAATTGAAGATTTGTACCCACCGTGTATCTGCTTGTGCCATTTTTTCAACATCATGTGCTCACTCCCTGCCTCTGTGTCACAGTTTGGTAATTCTTGCAATATTTCAGACTTTTAAATTATTATATCAGGTATGTGATCTGTAATCAGTGATCTTTGCTGTTACTATTGTAATTGTTTCGGGGCGCCACGAACCACATCCATATATGGCAGCGAATTTGATCGACATTGTTTAAAGCTGAACAACACTGCTGTTCTGTTTCACTGACTACCTGTTACCCCACCTCCCTGCCTCTCCTCAGCCTTCCTATTCACTGAGACACAACAATATTGAAATTAGGTCAATTAATAACTCTGTGATGGCCTCTCAGAGTTCAAGTGAAAAGAAGTGTCATATGTCTCTCATTTAAAATCGAAAGTTAGAAATGATTAAGCGTAGTAAGGAAGGCATGTCATAGGCTGAGATAAGCTGAAAGTGAGGCCTCTTGTGCCAAACAGTTATTAGCCAAGTTGCAAATCCAAAGGAACAGTTCTTGAAGGAAATTAGAAGTGCGACTCCAGTAAATAGGTGAATGATAAGAAAGCAAAATAGTCTTAGTCCTGATATGAAGAAAGTTTTAGTGGTCTTGACAGAAGATCAAACCAGCCACAACATTCCCTTAAACCAAAGCCTAATCCAAAGCAGAGCCCTAACTCTCTTCAGTTCTGTGAAGGCTGAGAGAAGTGAGGAAGCTGCAGGAGAAAAGTTGGAAGCTAGTGGAGGTTGGTTCATGAGGTTTAAGGAAAGAAGTCGTCTCCATAACATAAAAATGCAAAGTGAAGCAGCAAGTGCTGACATAGAAGCTGCTGCAAGTTATCCAGAAGATTACTGATGAAAGTAGCTACACTAAACAACGTAGTTTCAAGGTAGATGAAAGAGCCTTATATTGGAAGAAAATGCCATCTAAGACTTTCCTAGCTAGAAAGGAGAAGTCAAAGCCCGGCTTCCAAGTCTCAAAGGACAGACAGACTCTCTTGTTAGGGACTAATGCAGCTGGTGACTTTTGGTTGAAGTCTGGGCTCATTTACAGTTCTGAAAATTTTAGAGCCCTTAAGAATGATGCTAAATCTACTCTGCCTGTGCTCTATTAATAGAACAACAAAGTCTGGATGACAGTACATCTGCTTATAGCATGGTTTGCTGAATATTTTAAGCCTACTGTTGAGACCTACTGCTCAGAAAAGAGGATTCCTTTCGAAATATTACTGTTCACTGAAAATGCACCTAGTCACCCAAGAACTCTGGTAGAGAGATATACAAGAGATTAGCATTATTTTCATGCCTGCTAACACAATATCCATTTTGCAGTCTATGGATCAAGGGGTAATTTTGACTTGGAAGTCATATTATTTAAGAAATACATTATGTAAGCCTATAGCTGCTATATATAGTAATCCCTGATGGATCTAGCCAAGTAAGTTAAAAAGTCCTTGTGAAAAAGACTCACCATTCTAGATGCCACAAAGAACATTGGTGATTCATGAGAGGAGGTCAAAACATCCACATTGGCAGTAGTTTGAGAAAAGTTGATTCCTGCCTTCATGAATGACTTTGAGGGGTTTAAGATTTCATGGGAGAAGTCTCTGCAGATGTGACAGAAATAGTAAGAGAACAAGAATTAGCAGTGGAGTCTGAAGATGTGACTAAATTGTTGCAATCTCATGATCAAACTTG
This sequence comes from Lepilemur ruficaudatus, assembly GCA_963574885.1. Lineage (NCBI taxonomy): Eukaryota > Metazoa > Chordata > Mammalia > Primates > Lepilemuridae > Lepilemur > Lepilemur ruficaudatus. Next base: position 18,504 of record CAUYRT010062985.1, on the reverse strand, counting down.
AATGGATGAGGAGTTTCTTTGTTTGGATAAGCAAAGAAAATGGTTTCTTGAGATGGAATCTACTCCTGGTGAAGATTCTGTGAACATTGTTGAAATAACAACAAAGGGTTAAATTAACATAGTTAATAAAGCAACAGCAGGGTTTGAGAGAATTGACTCCGATTTTGAAGACGTTCTACTGTGGGTAAAATGCTGTCAAACAGCACTGCATTCTACAGAGAAATCTTATGAAAGCAAGAGTCAATCGATGTGACAAACTTTATAGTTATTTTAAGAAATTGCCACAGCCATCTCAGATTTCAGCAACCACCACCCTGACCAGTCAGCAGCCACCAACATCGTGGCAAGACACTCCACTGGCAAAAAAATTGTAACTTGCTGTATGCTTAGATGATTGTTACCATTTTTTAGCAATAAAGTATGTTTTAATTAAGGTATTTACATTGGTTTTTTAGACATAATCTTATTGCACACTTAATAAACTTAACAGTGTAAATGTAACTTTTATAGGCCCTGAGAAACTGAGATTTCTATGTGACTTGCTTTGTTTCAATATTTGCTTTATTGCTGTGGTCTAGAACTGAACCCACAATATCTCCTAGGTATAACTGTATGCTGCCTAAAAAGTATGGAATACATTCCAATTGAGGTGTTGATTAATTTTAGATTACTTGCTCTTCTACAAGATAACCTGGTCATAGACTCCCCTTTTTCAGAAAAATTAAAGAGATGACTTTATGTTGCTGAAAAATAATGTTCACCCCCTCAAGATATGTTAATACATAATTGTACACAAATACATAAATATAAAAATAAAATATAAATTGCATGTGTGTATACATAATTTTATACATATTTATATATATGAATAATATATAATGCCTATCTGGTAAGACTACTTGAAAATAATGCATAGTATGAATTAGATATAATGCCTTTTGTTACTATAAAGAATTGCCCTTTTTAAACAGATAACATCTTGTGGAAATACTCACTTATCCTAAGAACTTCTTGAAACAGTAGTGAAATTCCAGATCCGTTTATAAAATTAATACTGCCATCTAAGCAGAATACTAATGGTTTAAATGAAGCTGTAGCATCTTGCAAACAAATAATTAGTTTTGCACATGAAAGGATAAATAGAATCCTAATTAACAAATCTGTAATTTTTCTAGGAGCTTTTAGGTTTTAACCATGAGAAGTGACAGTTTTGTGTCTAGTTTGAAAATTCTCTTTTGTTATCCTGTAGTTACACAAAGTAATTTTACACAATGTTTGTGTAATACGGTGTATGTTTTATTATGAATTAATGGAGTTGTAAGCCTGAGATGATCAGAGCTCTTAAGTTATTTTTTTGAACACACTCAAAACAACTGGAATAGTACTATAGACCCATAAGAGTTGGGTAATTATATTGCAATGTACAAACTAGTTAGGCCATATCTAAACTACGTGATTTGGAATTTGAGCTACCTGTTATTACTTAATCATTTCATAGTTGACTTCATCTCTCATCTCAGAGTTTTTTATGAAAATGACCAAAACCACAAACTCCACCCAAGTCGTGGACCAAGGTTTCTCAACAGTAGCACTGTCGACATAGGACTGGTTCATTCTTTTCTATGGGGGCTGTCCTGGGCAATACAGAATGGACAGGAGCATCTCTGGCCTCTACCCTTAGATGCCAGAAACACCTGTCAGTTACAACAATCAGAAATATCTCCAGACATTGTCAAATGTCAAATGCTCTCCCCAGGGTGGGGCACAACCACCCTTATTTGAACCACTTCCATAGAAGATGTAGATTGTATTGTATATCCATTGTGATATTTAATATTATTAAATAAGAATGGGCACGGCAATTGAAAAAACAAAATCAAACGAAACTTTGAATTCAAAAAAGAACCAAGGAAATGCTAATAACCATCTAAATAATGGAATTACTTAAACCATATAGTTAGTGCAGTTGGCATTAAAGAAACCTTTCATTATGTGAGCCTCACACCTTAAACAACGCTGGACTGAAAAACGAATTTTCAGTGGCTGCTGTTGGATAAAACATAAAGGGAGTTACGGAGAAAATAGCCATGCGTGGAGCCTTGTAGGCTTTACTAAGAATGCATATCCACCAGCCTTCCCTTTTCAATAATCTGACAGTGTGAAATGCACTGTTTTTAAAAGTACCGTTTACAGTCTACATAAGGGTTGGAAAGTGTGTGTTTTGAGAAACTGCATTAGCTTTTGGAACCACTAATACAAATGGATTGTTACAAATGCACGTTCACTGCGTGAAAATGGAATGTAATGAGGTCTTGTAAAATATGGATTTTAAATATTAGATGTGGGATATTTCCTGTCATGTGTTGAAAGAGCTTTGTTGCCTAAATTATGTAGAATGGGAATAGGCACTATAATATCACTTTCTGAGGAAAGTCGTATTAGCTCTGAAGAAAAGGCAGCATTGTTCTGCTTTTAAAAGAAAAATCCGTTTTAGATAATTTAATCTTGTTCTAATGTTCAGTTTCCATCCTATTCTTTCTTCGATACATGTTTAAGTTATTTGTTGCAAGTTTAATGTCTCAAGTAACATTGAAGGATTTCTTGGAGACAAGACTCATTGGCTCTATATAAAATATGTACATTCTGCTCAGAACTATTCAGAAGGTGTTTTAAGCAAAAAAATATTAAAACCACTTAATCTAACATTAATATTAATTTACTTAATGGTTTTAAAAATATGCCACAATTTTTCATAGCATACACAAAGTGCATAAAAAGTATTAATAACACTGTTTTTTACAGAAGGTAAGAATGCAAGAGTAGAATAGATTACAATATTTCTTTGATGTGAGCATTTATAAGGAACACTAATTGATTAGTGAAATGCTTACGTATCTAGCTAGGCTATGTCATTATTGAACTAGAAAAAAAATTGTTATATAGTTCAATTAAATACAATGAGTGTTTATTTTGTTATGGATACTTTAATGCATAAACTAATAAGCTACAGAAAATAAAATGCAATAGGAGACCTATATTGCCCTGTATCATACTACTATCTTTAAGTATAACCTTATATTTTTACTACACTTGATCTTAGCCAAAAGGCCGAGAAGCGATAAGTATAACCTTCTATTTTTATGTCAACTTCTATGATATCTTTATTTTATGACAATAAATTAGCCTGAAGCTATATTAGTGGATATGATACTATGTAGTATTTTATGACTGGGTGATATTTTCTATGTGAATTGAGAAGAGTTCAATTAGCACTTTGCATTTTTAGAAAACTCCTCCTGCAGTTTTGTGTGGTATCTTTTAATACTGTCCTATTATAGCTGCTTCCCTAAGTAATCTGAAAAGAACTTTATCATTAGACAAATAGAAACATTGCAAGAGAAAAATATTTTGTGCACACACAGTAAATAAATATGCACATTGCTAAAAAACATGTTTGTACACATATCCTTACATACACATGCATACACATGTGATGGTCTACAAAGTTTTCATTTATTTGAAAACTTTCATTATTTTTTTTCATCTCTTTACACTTCTATCATCTCATTTTTAAGGTATGACTGCATTTACATATTTAGAGATAAAACCTAATGTCTACGTGTAATTTTCCATATTACACGAGAAACCTTTTCACAGATCTTTTAGGGCTCATTGAGTCTGATTCTTTGTGCTACTTTCCACCTATTGATCTTTCCAATTAATGATGGAAACAGTCAAATCAACTTGCCACGAGGGGGAAGTACCATAGTTTCCAGCATGTAGCCGGGGGGTTTATGGTGCTTTACAATTTACAAATGCTTTTGTACATTTCATTTGAAACTGACATAACTGCCTAAGGGGTGTCCGATTTTTGCTCTTGTTCCCAAGACCAGTCTTCTAGGAAGTGTCAGAACCAGAACTCCTATCTGGGTCTTTTTATTTCAAACCCACTCCATGATAGAATCTCTCCTCACTTCTGTCCTGTCCTGCCTCACCTGTAAGGGAACAAGAGCCCTGAATTTTCCACAAACATGGGAAAGGGAAAGAACGAACTGCACTCTGTCTGCCAGTCCAGTTGGCTTTTCCTCAGCATGCCGGTACAAATTCAGAGCGAAATGTTCACCAGCAGCTGGGTGTTGGCATGAAAGAACAAACCAGCGTGATCTGGAACAGCATGAGCACAAGCTGCCTTCTGGAACAGAGTACCAGAATCAATGAGGAGATCGAGGGCTTGACTGCCTTGGTCCGTGAAGCTTTCAGCTATTGTCTAAGCTTTCATAAAGTGAACTGCTTTTCAAATTATTCAAACTAGAGTGACTAAAGAAAATTTAGTCCCGATTGAACAAGAAGAAATGGAAAATGGAAGTGTGATCTGGTTTATAGAAGCTTTTGTCCAGTGCCCCTGGAGGATCAGTTATTTTCATGGACAGAAACTGATTTGGAAGTGAAAGCACATGGAAGAAACGTTGCTGCAGCATAACGGAGTAGCAAGATAGCTGAAATACTTGCGTTCTCACAGTATTGCGCTGAATTTATTCAATCGTTCATTTAATGTCATTGAGTAAATAAAATGTGCTGGGCATATACTAAATGCTGGGGATAGAAGGATAACTAGGACACTCCTGCCCTCAAAATGCTCATAGTCCAATGTAGGAAAGAGATAGTGAACCAGTGACAGTACGAAGAGATGTGGGCTGTGATAAGCACCGATGCTGTGGAGAACTTACGCGGGCGCAGAGAAGGGACCGAAATCATCCATGATGTCGCTGCAGGCTTACCGTCTGGTGGGAAGATTCTCCTCGGCTGGGAGAGTCCAAGTTTATGCCTGTTGTTCAGTCATAATTAGTACTATTACCTCCTTGCACTCTCAGAAGAGGATAAATTCTATGATCATTTTATTAGGAATGAACAGGGAGACACATGACAGGAAGTGGGGAGTGGAGAAGTGTTCCAGGCAGATGAGCTGATGGGAAGGCACAGAGGCAGGGATTATCTGGCCATGTGAAAATCGCTAAGCAAGGATGAATTGCAGAGTGACAAGGGAAAGTAGAGAGGTAGACACAGACAGCAGTGATGTTAGAATATGTAACACTTCTCTGGGACTCAGTTTCCTTATTGGTAAGAGGAAATGCATACTGCTTGCCTCACAGGGTGGTTGTGAGGATTAAATGAGTCAGTGTATGTGTGTGCCTGGCACATACTGAGGTGCAAAGTGAGCATTTGTTGAATGAATGATGAAATGAGTGAATGAATCATTACCACATTTTTATCTAGGAATGTGGTGATTATCATTTCATTTTAATGTACCAGCAAGACCATACTAGCAGGTTCATGCCTGTTAGCATCATGTGATGATGTGTTCTTCTCCCAGTTTTTCAGCAGAAGAGCATCATATGGTGCCACTCTAGAAAGTAAGACAAAAGAAACTAAGGCTTAGAGTAGAAGCAGGCATGCTGTTTTCAGCAATTAGTCTTCCAGTTTCAGCTCCAACATGTTTCTGACAACATAGCACATTATAAAATGGACACTGTCAAAGAGGAGGATGAAGTATTTGGGAAAATGCTACCAGAAAAAATAAAAATAATCAAATGGGAGTGGGAGAATGATCCAGGGGGATTAGATAGAACTACTGTAAACGAAAGAAACTTTGAAACTCTAAAATACATGGAATGAATATGTCTTGAGAAGGGAACAACTTACGATGAAGCCTTAAGTTAAAACAAGGAAAATTATGCCATAATGTTCATAAAAATGTGGATAAATCAGCAGGAAAAGTCACATGATATCATGGGTTAAATATCAAAGGAGACTAGATAAGAATGGGTGTAACTATATAGTATTTGATGATGTTAAAGAAAAATAAACATTATATTGCTTTGGATGTAACAGTGGATTAAATGACTCCTCAAAATCTTCAAAATGAAAAATATATGCTAACACAGCTTTGCTCCCTTTCACCATGTACAAATCCATACTCATACTCAATGATTTGAAGGATTTTTTTTTTCTGCTCTTTAATCCAGCTCTTTAAAATGGCATCATGTTTTCATTTAGGAAATAAAAACTCTGGAATATGAAAAAAATAAATGTCAAATCTCTCTAAGAGAAAATTGAGTAACTGTAGATCTAGGCTGACCCTCTTATGTTTCTCATTGGTCAGGTTGGCCCTGAATATACCAAAATACCTTTCAACACCTGTCTTACCGCTGCGAGATTTTAATTACCAAACGTCTATTTCTGTAACATAATTGCTATACTTAGTCACAATGTAATTTGTCTGAGTAATAATAATAGGGAAGTGAGAATCTCCATCTTAATAACCCTGTACCTTCTTATTTGTATTTTTATTTGGTACTACCATTTTTAATCTCAAAATTATTCAAGAATTGTTGGTCCTCGGTCTTTTTTAAAAGTCATATCTCTTTTCAGCCCACTCAATGGTTACCTAAATATAGCTTCTCTGTTACTCTTTCTTATACATCTGTCATTCAATTCCCATAACCTTTTCAATGCCCTGAACTTCTTCTAAACTTACATTTTTCTTGTTTTGAAGTTCCCAGAACTGAGCATACTCTTTCAAGCCAGACATGTGTAGAAAAATATTCTCACCTTTCTCCACATGTCTGTCAGATACTGAAAAATATTCACTGGGCTTAAAAAGAAATACCAGCAATAAAAGGACCGACCCCCAAAAGTAATTACTTTCATACTTTTCATTCCACATCTAGGTAGAATTTAGGTGCTGTGGTAAATGAGGTGAGAGCTGATACGACATGGAAATAAGCGAGTTTAGGCAGCAAGTTTGAATGTATTTCTCAAATTGTTCCTTCACACTGAATTCAGAAAAATTTGTCTAAAACATGACAAGTCAGAGAAAGGCTCTGAACCAGTCATTTGAAACTGCACTGAGTTTCAACTATAACAGCATGTAGTCTTACAGCTTTTAAGTTTCATATAATTTCAGAAATTACTTGGGAATTCTTTTAAAAAAAAAAAAAGGCCCCTGCATGGAATTAGAAGTCTTTTGCTCCTCATTTTCTGATATCAGACACCTTGTGGAGACCTTTTAGTAAAAACCATATTTTGATTCCATTAAATTTATTGCCATTAAATTCCACCAGAATGTTTTTTAGTTGAGCTCTCATCTACACATTCTCTTCTTTCTTAACTAATACATACTGAAAATCGATTGCTTGGGGTTGAAAGCTGGGGGTTAATGAAGTTTCCTAGAAACTTGCATTGTTTTTCTTTCAAATGGAGTATTGCTTTCATGATATAGGAAATTCTTGTTTCCTATTACTGTTTCATAAGTTTCTTTCTGTCTTTGCATAGGAATTTAAAATAGATTTAATGTCTTAAAAATAATGTAATGAAAGCAGAACAGAGGTGAGATGAGATTAGTGTAGCATTGCAGGTAAGAGTGCTGTCACTTAGTAACAGGTGCCATCGGGCACTGTCTTAGTCCATGTTCCCCAGAAAGCAGTGTCTGCAGTGAAAGCTCGAATGTCAATGCTGGGAGTGCAAGCCCAGGGAGGCTAGAGTGAGGGGGGAGAAAAAAGACGGGGAGGCAGGGAGAGCAAAACATAAAGAGCATGTTTCCAAGTGGCTTTGCAATAAATCTCTGGTTGGTGGACACAAGGAACATCTCCAGAGTTGCCATAGGGGAAACCCTAGACCAGTCCTCTCCATGGGACAGTAAATGATTGCCCCATATTCTCAGAGTATATTATCTAGCCCTTCTTCACAGACTCTGAGGAAGGCAAAACTTGCTCAGCTGTGGCTCAGGTGCAGAGCTTCTTTATATAAATTGGTGTTGTGCTTGAGGACAGCTTGATCTGTAGCTGCGGTAGCAACAGAAGGGGTTCCCCTGGGGGCTGCATGACCATAGTCATGGTGTCAGCTATGCAAGCCAAACAAGGGTCAGTGGCCAACACCCGATGGTCAGGTAGGCTGAGCAGATCTGGGGAGCATGACATTGGATTCATCACAGACAAGTTATTTAACTGCTTTGTGTCTCAGTTTTGTCATCTGTAAGAGTAATAATAGTCATCGTATTACAAGGTTGTTACAAAAATTAAATGGCTTAATATGTTTAATGGAGTTAGAAGGGGCATCCAAAGGAAGTTCAGACTGGTTTGGACCATTATGGCATCATGATCTCACTTGTGAAACTTATTAGGTGACTACTTAAAAGAATGCAATGTTCATTTGAATTGATAAGTTTAGTGCATTTTTGAAAAACAAACAAACAAAACTCCAAAACAAAAACACAACAATGGAAAACATTGCACTGTAGCCTCACCCTTACCGCAGAGGGAAACTGCTGTGTTTCTCTCCTTGAGATGGAGGCCACTGAGCCACACTGTACACAGCATTTACAAGGACAGGTTTAGGATAAAATGCATAGCAGCATTATTGAAAACTTCAGTTCTCACAGGTAACAAAGGGAATGTGATAAGCAGTTCTGCCTCAGATAAATGTATCACTAGGACAAAAATGAGAATATAAATTCAGTCCCAGAGCAAAGTCCAGGTTCTAAGCTGTGGGTCTAGTATTTTCTCCTTCTCTGCCCATGGCCAAGTCTTCCAAGCAGCCGTGCTATGCTTGGGGCCATTCTTCCTCTCCGTAGTGTTCAGACCTGCAGTGAGTGTTTACCACTCAAGTTCAAGTGACAGGAGCCCCACCAAGAGGGATTGCTCTTCCCTAGGTCAGCTCCGTGCCTTCCTGGGTTGGAACACACACCTATGCAAAGCACTAGCAGAGTAACTCCGCTTTCTTTTCTTTGGGGGTTGATATCCTTGGCTATCCTGATCTCTTCCTTTCAGCCTGAGCCATTTCTCCAGGGCCACTGTGCTCAGAACCAGCTTCATTCAGCAGGGCCCAGCGCGGAGGCCGGTGGACTTAAGACTATCTTGCATCAACAGCTTCAGCCTTGACACTGCGAGATAAATAGGCAAGGATTCCCTCTCCAGTGCCTCCTGACCTTCTCTTGAGAGTGCTGAGGATGTGCAGTAAGTGGGGGTGTCAGCCTTGCTCAGTCATTACTGAGCATGTGAGCAGTGTTATAATTGTGCCCGTGTGCACATTTCACCCTTCGTGTTATGCTTAACTCTCAAATGCTTTGCTCTATGTGAAGCAGCAAAGTTCTTTGACTTCATTAAGTTACTTCTTCCATTAAAAAAAATAGATGACTTGCAACCTTATATTGGGCCAAGCAATACAAAAATGGAAATTTTATTTTGAGGGTACTGCCCTCTCTTACAATGATTTATTATAATGCATCTTCTAAGAAATGTCAAATTAACTCCCTTATAAATGTTATAAACATTTCCATTTTTAGCTCTTTTAAAAAAAAAAAAATCAAAGTATCAAATATTCCTTCAGAAAACACTCAGAAATATAAGGTTTTTCCCTTTATAGGCAATACAGTGTGGTACTATTTCATGAATTCCGTGAGTTTTTTTCCCCCCTCTCAGCAGCAGCTTTCTGGTTTTCTTTTAATGGTTTCCCTAAAAAGATCCCATGTTGTATACCAGAGCCAATGATTGATTTATACTTCAATTCTATCTTTGATTTTTCTTGTCTTAGTGGTTTTGGTAGCCTAATACCACCCAGTATTGCTCGTCATTCACTATGTTCAGATGGTGCTAGATTTTTGCTTCCAGTTTTTAAATAGAAGAAATAATAACTACCTAGTCTGAAAGCTCTTTGGGATTATGGGTTTGGTTAATATCCTCTAAAAACAATTTCAAAAAACTGTACTAGAAGATTATAAATGACTTTTTATGTGATTGCATCCCCTGGTGCTTTGAAATAAAAACACAATAAAGAGTCTAAAAGCACTTGGTCAGAAAGGCTAATCCTGGGTTGATGCCATTTACATTTAGATTTAAATAAGTCAGTCTATTTATTCTTCCAAACTTTACTTCAGGTTTTAAATTGAGAATACATGGAAATTAAAGTCCTAGTAAGCTTAGATATATTTTGAAAAGTTTTGATGCCTAAATTCAGTTGACTTCTCCGCATAGTAACTGTGATGAACATGAGAAGGAAGGCAATGGAGTTAGTTATGTTTGATGAAACAGTTCCGTTGCAACAATTATTAATAGTGGTTATCTGTCATCTAATATGGGGTTCCTGTAGAGTGAGCCGGGGTCCTTAGAGCTTACTCATGCAAATGCTGTACCTTCAGATGTGTGGGGCATGCAAACACCCCATATGCAAAGAGTCATAAAACCCGATCCCACTTTTTATGGAGATGGAGTTCAGCGCAATGGCTGTGTGTAGGGTCTGATCCCCCACTCTCCATGCGTGTTGGAGCACAAGGCAGTACGTCATAGTGGAAGACTCTTCTACCGGAATCCAGACCTTGGTTCTGTTCCCAGATGGACCTCATAACCAATGAAAAATCTATTTCTTCAACCATGACATAGGGATTCAGATATGATATCTTCCTGGATCTTTCCAAAACCAAGATTCTTGGACTCTGTGCTATAATTCTACTTCAAATGACAAATGGCCATAAGCCCATGACATGGAGTACATTCTAAGATTTTAAGATCAGCAGGAGGCCTGTTGAGACCCCGGGAACCAGCTCCTGGACAGGTGTGGTTGGATGGAGCTGTGAAAGGACAAGGACGGTATTGACCCCATGCAGGTCAGGAGGGCAACCCGTGCTGGGGTCTTGGCTTACTCTTCTCCACTGGGCCCAGGTGTGTCCATCCTTCGACCACAAGGGGAACGGCTAGGCCTGTTCTGACACACATGTGTTTTTTTTGGCAACTCAAAATTCTTCAGAAAAAGGGTGCACATGTATTTATAGTCAGATCTCTTGATTCCTGGCCGATACGTATGTTTTATAGTAAATGAAATCTGATTAAATAAAAACCTTGAAGAAGAACAGAATCTGGCATGTGAGCAATGGTGTCCTGGCCATTTCTGTCCTTTCTGTTCCTTTTGCCCTTTCCTTTTAAGGGCTCCTGCTCCTATATCAACAGTTTAATCCGCTGTACAAACTTTGAGTCAGCCTCCTTCAAAAGCCATCAAACCATCCTCTAAAAGCTGAATCTTCTTCCTCTTCTCAAGTCACCACTTTCTCTAGGAAGATAAGCAAGTATGTGTTAATTTTTGTTAATTAGACAATATACCCTTCCTGAAGACTTACCATGTACCGCCCCTAAGCTGTAGAGACACTAAACATAAGTAACTGCTCTCTGGTAGCTGACAGCCCAGCGGCGTTAGTCCCCTAATCACAAAACCTGGCCAGAAGCAGAGCCTGGAGACAGCCCAACCCTCACAGCCGGGAGCTGAGGAGTCTAAGAAACATAGTAACAAGCAGAAGGGAGGGAAGGATTCTGGACAAAGCGCTGTGATTTTGTGTGTGGGACACATTGGAGCACAAGAAAGTGGGTGTGACAGGAAATGAGACCAGAGACTCTCACAGCAAAGTCATCGTGGCTCTCCTCTAAAGCAAGCGGTGGTGCAAAATAAATGTGTTTCTCCATTGTAGGCCCTCCAGAAACATGCTTTCAGAGGAGTTCTGAATATCCTGGTAGTAATAAAAGAAGTCAACAGGGGATCATGGCTCACGTCTGTAATCCCAGCACTTTGGGATGCCAAGGTGGGAGGCTCACTTGAGGCCAGGGGTTCAAAACCAGTCTAAGCAACATAGCAAAACTCCATCTCTACAAAACAATGTTAAAAATTAGCCAGGCATAGTGGCATGCACCTGTAGTCCCAACTACTCAGGAGGCTGAGGTGGGAGGATTACTTGAGCTCAAGAGTTTGAAGTTGGAGTGAGCTATGATCCCACCACTGCACTCTAACCCAGGCAGTAGGGCAAGACCCTCTCTCAAAAAATAAAAAATAAAAAGTCACCTGTATTAGGGTTCTCTGGAGAAACAAAATCAGCAGGATGTATCTATAGCTCTATATGTAGATATACAGAAATAGGTTTATGATAAGGAATTGGCTCACATGGTTACAGAGGCTGAGAAGTCCCAAGATCTATAGTGGGCAAGCTGGAGACCAGGAGAACTGACGGTGTAGTTCCAGACTGAAAGCTGGCAGGCTCGAGACCTAAGAAGAGTCAGCGTTTCAGTTGATGTCCAAACGCAGAGAAAGACTGATGTCCTAGCTCAATAGTCAGGCAGGAGGAATTTCGGTATTTGGGTCAGCCTTGTTGTTCTATTCAGGCTTTAACTGATTGGATGAGACCCACCCTCGTTGGGGAGCACCATCTGCTTGACCCAGTCTGTCAATTCAAACATTAATCTCACCCAGAAGCACCCCTCACAGACACACCCAGAATACTGTTTAATCAAATACCTGGGCATCCTGTGGCCCAGTCAAGTTGACACATAAAATTAACCATCATATCCCTGCTCAGTCTTCCAAGCATCGAGAGATATTCTTCTAGGCTGATTATTAATTGACAGCTCATCATGACATTTGTTTTTTTTTTTAAATCCTCACAATACTACAGGCAGTGTGGACAATATGCCAATGTCATTGAGATATTGTCATCCATCCACTTTGATAATTTTTTGATATGATCTTCAGAATTGATAGGCAACTCATCATTGTGATTCAGAATATATTTATGTGCTCTAGTGGTTAAGTGCATAGGCTAAAAAGCCAGGTTGCCTGACTTTGAATCCCAGCCCTGCTTCCTGCAAGCTGTGTAACTTTAAGCATCTAGCTTAACTTCTCTGTGCGTTTGTAGCTTCATTTGTAAAATGTGTGCAGTAATAATAGCTAACTCTCGGTTGTTGTGAAGATTAAATCTGCTAATGCATATCACTTAATATATGTCAAGATACAGGTGGCAGGGACATAGAATGTACTCCTGTGGCCATATGTCTTTTATTGGGAAATACTGTTTCAGCCTTGGCTCAGTATTACTTAAGCATTGGTACTTTTTGAGGAAAGAGTCCTTATCAAGAGAAGTAACATTGACTATACTCAATTAGTGTACACTTTGGAAAGACTGAAACCAAAACGTTAAAGCCTTAGTTGGCTTGAGAACAACGCCAGATTTAGAAAACGAGTTAGAGGAGATGAAATAGAAAGTAGCACATTTATAGAATATGCATAGGCAGTGGAGTATTTGGTTCCCTTCACTACTTCAGTTTAGTTTATTATAGTCAGAGAAACTGTCCATATTTCAAATGGTTATTTGGCATCTTAACAGGAAAAACATTTGCAAACAAACCAGTGTACTCCAACAGTGGGTGGGGATGGAGAAGTGCTCAGTGATGCTTATTGTCGGGCCTTGGATCGTTGGGAGTGGCAGGGAGATGGGTGGGGCTAGACTGTTTTGGGATTCACCTGTCCAATGGAAAAGCGACCTTGGGGAAGCCACTTGGACTCAGGGATCCTAAGCTTGTTGACAAAGCAACAAAAATACCGAGCTCTTCTTTTCTCTTTATTTCTGATTTGCAGTAACAACCACATCATTCAATAAGTAATTTCATGTCTGTTTAGCTAGGTTGTTCACATAATGTGAAATATATTTACAGGGTGATGTGCAAGGAAATCCTTTGATTCTCTGAGTTTAATCTCATGAGTGCTTCAGTGTCTTTAGGGAGGTCTTTACTTTTACAGCTTATGTTTATGTGACTCTTCAAGGCACCCACTGCTGCTGATTACAATTTAGAAGCTGTAGTGCCTCCCTAGTGTTTGTGTAACCTTCGTACTCTAGCAGCTCATAGGTGGTGGAATGCAGTGTCTGTAACACAATATTTTTCTGTTTCGTTATAGCACCTTTTTTTGACGGTATATAAGGTATGTCCTTAAGACTGTGCATTTGCACCTCTATCCATAACACTGTTAGGTTTAAAAAAGTAATTTTTCAGATTTCAAGTTCCCGTATGTGAAATTAGTCTGTCAATGAAAGTGTGTTCAGACCCAGCTCTTTGCAGTTGATTGTTTTTGTCCATTTTGATTGTTACCTTGGGAAAACTCTTCCTCTAACTAAAAGAGGAATGCTTTGCCCATTTATCAAGTGACTAAAGATAGCTGAGGATTAAGTCTGAATGGAGTGATTACTGCTTTCAAAAACCCAAATAATGAAAAGCATTTGTTGTCGGTATCGTTGTTGTTGCTTGAACTACTTGATAGTTTTCCAATTGTGCTGCCCTTGTGAATTTCTTCCTTCCATCTTGTTCCTAACTTGAAAATTTGTGTGTGAATTTCTGTGCATATCTAATACATTTGTTCTAGGTCTTTGAAAAATTTCAGAGGAAATTTCAGAGGCACAACTGTCTATTTTTATTGTTATCATCATTCTTAGCCATGGTTATGGTGACACATGCACTTTTCGAATATTATTGTAAAGTTAAAATTTTTTAATCATAAGGCTATTATGGTGACGCCGGTTTTAGTCTATTGTGAAAACTCGGCACTTTTTTCTTTTTGAGAGCTAAACTCAGAATGCACCGAGCTGTGCTGTCATGTATTTTCCATTATTCCTTTCTTTCAGAAATCCTGCCATTCATTTAATACTTCATTACAGCCAAACTGCAATATGTATACATGGCGTGCAAAATGAGCCATTTTGTTTTAAAACAGATTGCAGATGAAAGGAAACCATTCATTTCTTGCTTGCTTGCTGTAATTACTAGAGCACTAATTACTCCAAATCACTGACATCCAGGGTCAGTAAGGATGACAACAGTAACATCAAAGAAAAGATGTGGCTCACTTGCTATGACAGATTTTTCATAGTCCCAGCCGCAGTATTTTTTTATGGCTACTGTTTTCCAGTTTGATTGTGAAAAAAAAAACAGACAAACAAACAAAACATAGCCACAGCGAAGATTGCTGAATGTTTACTGTTATTTCATTCGCAGTTTGACGGTGAGAACATGTATATGAGCATGACAGAGCCGAGCCAGGACTATGTGCCAGCCAGCCAGGTGGGTTAATTAATCTTCTCTGCCTTGTTTCAAATTGTAATTAAACAAATTCAAAGAGTTGCATTGCAAATGAGTAGCACTATCAGTAACTGCTGCAATCAGGAATAATCATAATTTATAAACAAAGCATTTAAGCCTTGTTTCCAGTTAATGAGATAGAGCTGATAAAACACGGAGCTGGCATTTGTTGAAAGATACTACCTTGTTTCCTCTCCAGAACGGCAAGCAGCTGTTTTGCCAGCATGATCTTTCCTAAACAGTTGTTTTACCTTTAGGAAATAAAGTCTTTACAGGTGCAGGTTATTTGTGCTTCTGACTGTAGACGAGTTAATCATTATAAGCTACACATGTCACAAATTGCTTTAATTATCAACTGTCGGGGCCATTTTCAACAAAATGTTACATTCATAACTAAAATCACATGGCCGGTGGGCACTATGAGGCTGCTCTCAGGATCTACTGGGGAGGTAAGAAGTGGGGGTGAGGGGTGGGGGAGTAGCTTTCAGGCCCCAAAGCAGGACATGATTGAAACTTTCAAGGGCACCTTTGTATCTATTTCCCTGAGAATGCTTGACGAGGTATTTAATCATGAGAAGTGACAACAAAAGTCCAATGAGAATGTAAATGGTTACATTTATGAAAGTAAATGGGTGACTATTTATTTTTAGATACTTAAGACCAGGCCCTTTAATCCAGTGAGGGCATTTAAAACAAAATTATAACTGCCCCAGGGTGCCCGTGTAACATAAAATATAAGAACATTGTATGCAAAAATAAATAAATGAAAGTGAGGGAGAGTTCACAGGAGCATTTTGTTGACACCAACATCTTTTTTTCCAGAACAGTAAAACCATGATAGTTTGGAGTTGCATATATTAGTAACTGTGGTGTAAACCCTAACATAGTAGTTTTCAATGCCTACATATCTGCTTAAATAGATTTGATAATCGGGAGGGGTGGGGGAATGGGCTTCTGTTTTTCTTCAGAGTGGCTGTCAATGAATTAAATCTAACGTGTATGTTATGGGTGCACTCTGAATAAAACGTCTCCTGCTTCACTCAAAACAGAGGCAGGCCGGCATCTCCGTGAACTTCACATTTAGAGGTCTATATGATCACTGCCTTCTCTGGCACGGGTTCTGGAAACTACATGGTATCGTTCAGCCCAAAAGGTCATCGTGAAGTTCAAAGATCCTGACTACATTTCCTTCCATTCAACGGAGTTGATCGCTCTGAGAATACCTTTGCAAGGCTGAGCTTTGCATTTTGATTTCTTACTTAGCTGATTTCATTCGGCTAAGTAGCATCCAAGATTCATAGGTAGTTCTGAATAGGACTGTTTGATTAAAAAATGAAAAATGTTACTATTAATTTTCTTCTAACCATCAATCCCAAAACTGTACTGACAAGTTTAGTATTACTATTAGATTAAAGCAACCCGGTATCATCTCTTTGGTGCCTTTAGGGTTTTGAAGTGTAAGGGCTAATTGAATTTGTTTGAAACAGTAGAAACACAAACTCATAAATGATTGCTCTTATAAAGCAGCTGCTCCCTCTCAGAGAATCATTATGTTCCTCTTAAAGAGTTTTGGATAAAGGATTGGAAGTTCAGAGCACATACATCATCATGGCTTGACTCCTTAGATTTTTAAATTCAAGTTCAGTGCGTAATATGAAGCTTTTACTGAAATCAGACAACTACAATGATCATTCTTAGTATATCAGTCTGTAGTTGCTAAGAATGTTTTAAATGCTAGTGATACTTTATAAAGAAGGAGTAAAGAAAGCTCCAAATACTTTTTGTGCTTTCCAAAGATATGGCAGGTTTGTGAGCCAGAAGCAAACTATTCCTTTAGTAGTGTAGTATATATGAAAATGTTTTTAGAATGTGCTATTTTAAAAATTAGACTAATGTAACATAATACATACTCTGGGGGAAGATAAACTTCACAAATTATGTAAGTTGAATGGCCTTAGCTAAATTTTACACTTAACATTCCTTTTGTTTACTGTAATATAGTGTGTTCAAGAATTCATTACCTGGTATTCTTTTAGGGAATTTTAATCAATTTACCCCTTTCGGCGACCATAAATAAGATTTTAGGTATCCTGCAGGAAAAAAAAAATAGTTTTGTTCTTTTTCCTACATAACATCAAACATCTGCATAGTTTAGTAATCCAAGACAACTTGCCTCATAGCATCACTCAACAATTATAATTCCTGTTCAATTTTCAAATCAGTACATGCTTTGGGACTTACAGACTAAGTTGCTAAGTAGCAGCATATGGTGCACTACTGCTCCTGTGATGTTGCTGCAAGCAAATAGCATAATTCTAAACTTGAAATGATTTTTATAGAAAGCCAATGCTGGAACTGCTCCAAAAATGGAAGTACACCGTAAAAATTAATGATATTCTTTTAGACAGTCCCAAAGGGCTCTTTGGCGCTATCTACTGCCTGCATTCTATACCTCTTAAGCTAGAGTATACAGATCCTTAAAACTTTTTGCATATAGTTTTGTAATTGATAGGCAGCTTTTAAATGGAATATATTGCCCCATAATAAGCCTGACAAGTATGTAATAAAAACCCATAAGACTTCCACTTCACTCTGGCGCCATTCTTGGAATATTGACTATTTTCTCCTATAATAGCTATTAGTGTGCTGGTCACTCAGTACTTTAATTTAAACATCATTTAATTTTTCTTACTCTGGGTAGAATTTGAACTATACAATGCCAAAATTTCTTTGTGTGCTTCCAAGCCCTGGCTACAGGGACTATGTTGCTTCATACCTCATGGACTTGAAGGATCCTTCCTGTAGTTTGTGGGACAATGCGACTGGCTACTGACAGGAAGGCCAGACAGGCAGCTCATCAGACACCTGCTCCTGTCTCATTCTGAACTCGTGCTTGGTGGAGGTGACAATAGCTAAACCAAAAGGATACAAAGTAACAGATACTTAAGATGAACACGTCTAGAGATGTAACATACAACATGAGGACTATAGGTAATAATACTGTATTTGGGATTTTTGCTAAACAAGTAGGTTTTAGCTGCTCTTGCCACTAAAAAAAAAAGGTAACTTTGAGAAATGATGGATATGTTAATTTACTTCACTATAATAACCATTGTACTATCTTAACATCACAATGTATACCTTAAATATATATGATAAAATTTAGTTAAAAAGCCAACTAGAGGCCGAGCGCGGTGGCTCACGCCTGTAATCCTAGCACTCTGGGAGGCTGAGGTGGGCGGATTGCTCAAGGTCAGGACTTCAAAACCAGCCTGAGCAAGAGCAAGACCTCGTCTCTACTATAAATAGAAAGAAATTAATTGGCCAACTAAAAATATATAGAAAAAATTAGCCGGGCATGGTGGTGCATGCTTGTAGTCCCAGCTACTCGGGAGGCTGAGGCAGAAGGATCGCTTGAGCCCAGGAGTTTGAGGTTGCTGTGAGCTAGGCTGATGCCACGACACTCACTCTAGCCCGGGCAGCAGAGTGAGACTCTGTCTCAGGAAAAAAAAAAGCCAACTAGAGTAGACCAATATGGCACTGTACACAAAAACATGGCAGAAGGGAC
>CAUYRT010062984.1:0-45860 GCA_963574885.1 Lepilemur ruficaudatus | reverse complement strand
ACTCTGTTGCTCTGGATAGAGTGCCGTGGCATCAGCCTAGCTCACAGCAACCTCAAACTCCTGGGCTCAAGTGATCCTCCTGCCTCAGCCTCCTGAGTAGCTGGGACTACAGGCATGCGCCACCATGCCCGGCTAATTTTTACTATATATTTTTAGTTGTCCAGCTAATTTCTTTCTGTTTTTAGTAGAGATGGGGTCTCACTCTTGCTCAGGCTGGTCTCGAACTCCTGACCTTGAGCGATCCACCCTCCTCGGCCTCCCAGTGTTCTAGGATTACAGGCGTGAGCCACCGTGCCTGGCCAAAGATTTCGTGCTTTCTTGATGCCTTTGCACCTCGATGCTCTGGAGGACTCACCACTGGGGACACCTGCCGCTTCCCTCACCTGGCTGTTGTCCTGCTGGGTGGCTGTGAGCAGCCACCTTTCCTCACGCAGGGGTCTGCCTTAGTTTCCTCACTTGTGAAATAGGGAGGAAAATGTACCGCATAGACTGTTTTAAAAATTCCTGAGCTCCTTAGAGCGGGAGGGAAAGTTTAATGCCATTTCTGACCAAGAAGAGGCCTGGGTCAAGCTTGACTGCAATACCACCATTTTGGTGATTCTATTCTTTCTTTTTATGCCTTTCTCAGCTTGCCAGCTGTTCTGCCCTCTCTATAGGGCACCTCGTTAAGGCAGGGCAGAACCCTTTACTTCTGATCTGTCTCTTCATGACACACACCAAGGCTGGCAAACTGCAGCCCTCGGGCCAAATCAGCCTGCTGCCTGTGTTGTAAATAAAATCTTTTTGGAGATTGGCTGTGCTCATTCATTTTCATAGTTTCCACAGAGACCGTGTGGCTTGCAGAGCCTAAAATATTTACTTTCTGGCCCTTTTCAGAAAAGTTTGCCCACCCCGAGCTAGACCACTGCAGCAACCCCTCAAGCAATCTCTCCACCCTCCGTTCTGTCTTCTGCAGCGTTAACACGTCATAGCTCCAAAATGCACAACTCATCATGTCACTCGGGGGCTTTAAAAGCCTACAGAGGTCTCCCCACTCTCCTTCTCTTGGGATCCAGAGCTCAGCCCTCTTCAGTGGCATTCAAGGCCATGCCTGGGCGATCCCAGCCTTCCTTTCCAGCCTCCTTCTTTCCTAGTCGTTTCAACTTGTCTTGGCCGTCCTGAAATTCCTTGATCTGTCCCATTTCAAATAGTCTGAGCATCTCTAGGCCCCAGGGCCTGCTCCACTCCACAGATTAGTTGTGTCTTATACACTCTCTCCCTTCCTTCCTGGCGACATC
This sequence comes from Lepilemur ruficaudatus, assembly GCA_963574885.1. Classification (NCBI taxonomy): domain Eukaryota; kingdom Metazoa; phylum Chordata; class Mammalia; order Primates; family Lepilemuridae; genus Lepilemur; species Lepilemur ruficaudatus. The sequence continues at coordinate 44,583 of CAUYRT010062984.1, read as the reverse complement.
ACAGTCACCCTTTCAAAGCCTACTGTTTAAATGTCACCTCCTTGTAATACCTCTGAGGTTTTTTTCTACTATAACACTTTTGACTCTTTGTTCTAGATAAACTGACCAGGACAGAGGCAAACAGGTGAGAAGCAGGTGAAACTTCCAGGAACTTGGATGTGTGTGGTCCTCCAGGGGAGAAGAAGGGAGAGGTGGCCAAGGGCCCAAGGGTGGCTGTGGCTTAGCAATCAAAGTGCCCTTGGAGGGCAAACAAGGAAGAACATTGAGGCCACTGATGAGCCTGTCATGAGTCCTCTGCGTTCCTGTGTGTGAGTCCACACCCATACCGTCCGCCTGCTTCCTCTCCCACCCCAAGGCAGTGCCCCTTAACGCCTCCTTCTACCTTCCCCAGGACTTGGCGTCAGGAGCTGCCATCCCTCCCTTTGGTGGTTCCCACTGCCAGCTCCTTTCCCGCGGCCCCCAGGCTCAGGGCCCTCCTCCTCTAAACAACCACAACAACACAAATCACCTAACCCTTCTTAACTCCACATTCTTGTCACACGCCACCCACATCTTTTGCCCTCCTTGTCCAGGTTTCCTCCGAGAAGCGGCCACCTGGCAACTCTCGCAGAGTCTCTGGTCTCCTCTATGTCCAGGTCTGAGCCCTGGAACATTTGCAGGATGTGCTAGTACTTTTTGGATTACTGGTTAGGAGCACAGGCTTTGGAATCAAAGGATCAGGTTTCAAGCACCTGCCATTTATTACCTGTGGGCTTCATGGTAGCGCAAATCACCTGATCACTCTAAGCCTCCATTTGGTGATTTGCAAAATGGGGATAATAATATGGTAACTGCTTCATAGGGTGGTTGTGAGAGTTAAAGAGCATAATGCACATGCAGTCTTAGTGTGCACCCGGCGTGTAGTAAGTGCTCACTCTCTGCTCGGTGTTAGCAACATCAGTGACAATGATCAACATGTGATAATGCCTTTCTTATTCCAATGCTCGGCAGGGCATCTAGAGAAATCTCTTTCCTGACAGCCAGCAAATCTCTCTTTGGCTTACTCCTGAGACAACTAAAACAGACCCAGGGATTTCATTCGGTCCTTGCATGGGTAGAGCTCATTGGGAAGCACCTACCTTGGCTCTCCTGGGCTGGGATGCCACTGCAGGGCTGGGGGCTGGTGGCCACGCAGGCTGTAGGACACCTCTCGTGCTGTGCTCAACAGCCTGCCCCCGACCCCTCCCTGGAGCCTGCACTGCCCTCCGGCTCCAGAGATCAAGGCAGCAAGGCAGCAGTGCATGTTGTCATTGTCAAATCTGGATCTGGTTGTGGCCAACAAGGACTCTCAGAGCCCAGCCCCCCAGGTCAGGCGTGAGCTCCTCCCACTCCTTGGCACTTTCTAGCTAAAAATTTTCTGTCTCGGCCTCCTCTTGTTTGGGGGCTGGGTGTGGGCCAGCAGCCCCCTCTTTCATGCACAGGTTTTAAAGCTGGGATTTGACCAGAAAGGGCTGGGATCAGGGATCTCCCGCCATCTCAGGCAGGGCGATGGCAGGAAGATCTCATTAACACCTTTCCACAAAGGGGAAAAATAATATTTCAGCTTGTTCCCTTTGTGTCTTCAAGCGGTGATAAGGTGCCACCAAAGTGCCAGTCTGAGCTGCGTTCAAATGAAGGATTATTCTGATAAGATGGAGAGGGGAGATGTTCGGGGAGGGGGCCGCTCAGGGAGGGGTGGGCGCGTCGGTTTAAGGTTATTAAACAGGAAATATCTGGCCGTGGCGGATCAAGGGGAAATTACACATTCTGTCACATTTGCTTATTGAATCCCAGTTCTATTGAAGCTCGGAAGGGGGAAAAAATAATGCCATCCCCATCAACCTCCTTGTAGCTCTTATTAGATTTCACAACCTTTCAATATTAAAATGCTAGTGCCGGTGGCAAAATTCCTTGTCAGTTTTTAATATCAGTAAGGGATTGTGGTATTAGGTTTAAGGGGGATGGAGGCAGAGTGGGAGGGCAGGCAGACAGTCTGCAGGATCCCCGGCGCCCAAGGCCTCAGCTGTCTTTGTTTCTCAGGGCCTGTTGCAGGCCTGAGTCCTCACGTTGGTGAGGAGAACCGCTGAGGTGGGGGTGACAATCCCAGGGGGACCACATGCCCCTCTGAGCTTCCCAGCGGGCACCATGGTCCCCCACACTCTGGGTTAGCCCACCCCCAAATGCTGCGTCATGTTCCGTCTCAGTTTCCAAGGGCTGCTGTAACAAAGTGGCAGAAACCTGGTGGCTTAAAATGACAGACATGTATTGTTTCACAGTTCCAGAGGCAGAAGTTAGGAATCAGAGTTTCTATGGGGACAGGCTCCCTCTGAGACCTGCTGGGGAGGGTCCTTCCTGGCCTCTCCCAGCTTCTGGTGTTTGCTGGAGATCCTCGGTGTTTCTTGGCTTGTGGACGCATCACTCCAGGCTCTGCCTCCCTGGCCGTCTTCTCTCTGCTCGTCTTTCCTGTCCTTATAAGGACGACAGTCATGTAAAATGTGCCCCCCTCTCCCAAATGATTCTCAGAATCTTATCGGTCCTGCCTATAGCTGCTGGGCTTCTCCCCGAGTCCCACGTCTCTGCTGGTTGCTGTCCTGGTCCATTCTCATGCAGAACACCCCACAGTGTGTCATCAAGTCCATGTGGAAGGCATGAACAGAGCCAGGGGGTCGTCATAAACAGGGGGGCATTGGCGTGGGGCAGGTGGGTCCTATCTTTAGCCATCTCTGGGGTCCTGAGGGGAAGATGGGAGCAAAGGGCTGCAGGACGAGCCCGGCGAGTGGGCTGTGCATGGGCAGCCGTGGGAGCATGAGGGGCTACAGTCTGGAGGCCAAGGTTCTGGTCCTGCTCCTGTGAAGTTGCTTTGTTTTATTTTATTTTAATTTTGTAACCTCCCTGTGCCTGGGATTTCTCTTTGGCCAGACGGGGCCTGCCATCTCCCAAGTTTGCTGTGACGATGCAATGAGGACAGTGGCCTTTCCCTGTCACGCGCATGTGAAGCACAGTTCTTGTGGAGCTGATTCATGGGATAGAAAACGGACCTTGTTTGGAAGAAGGCTGTGGCCGGTGAGTGATCCAGGTGGCATGACTTGCCTATATCGAGCCTCTGAGAATGCACGAGGTTTTGAGACAGGCAGAGTGAGGTCTGGGTGAGGCAGGGCTCAAGGCTGGGGTTGGGGGGCAGGCTCTGCCTCCCCGCAGGCGGGTGGCCTGTCTGTTCCCTCTGTTGATTGCCCGCCTCTTCTGAGCACTCGCTCTTCCTGCCACCTCTGCCCCGGGGAGGACTCCAGGGCCTCCCCACCCCTTCCAGGGAAACACACACACAGCACGTCAATCATCCCAGGCTAAGCCGCAGCCTCCACCTCCAGAACAATCCTGTGTGCTCAACAGCAATGAAGTTTTGGGCTGAAGTGGAAGCCAACTAAGGAAGGGCCCTTTGGGACCGTCATGTTGCAGGATGGGGCGAGGGCAGGCAGGGGTGGTCAGCTCGCTCCTTTGTTTCCCTTCTGCGAGATGGGGAGAAGCCTGGGGAGGCTGGTCTGCTCTGACCTCGGCATTCCATGCAGGGCTCCACTGTCAGTGCCAGTGGAGGCTCATCCATCTAAATTAGTTCAAATTGATGGAACCGATTTACACCAGGTCTCTTTTTGATACATAATTTTGGCTTCAATGTCAACTTGAAAACTGTGTTTTGGAGACAGCTATAAGCATCACCCTTCCCAGGTTCTTGCAGGACAACTTGCTCACAGTCGAGCGGTGCTAAGTGAGGGGCTCCGTGGAGCTCACTCACTCAGTGTCATCCCAGGGAGCCCCTGCATGGAACCTGGATCTACAGCCTTCAACTCATGGGACTGTCTGACCTGCCGGGGCACACACAAGTCAGCCGTGACATGTGTCGTGGTTACGTACATGCGTGTCTGACTCCCCACGAGCAGAGAGCTCTGCAGGGGCTGGACCCCGGCCTTCTTTGTGTCCCAGGAACTCTGCACACATTCAGTCTGTAGTCAGCTCCACTTGTATGCCAGTAAGTCAAACTTGCCTGTTGGCCCTGGAAACTGAGGCCCCATGGAGAAGCTGGGGGGAAGCCAGGTTGACAGCTGAGCAACTCTCTCTGGAGAGCTGCCTTATAAATAAATCTGTTCTCATTAGTCAGAAGCCCTGGGGGGAGGGGACGAGAGTGAGGGGGTATGTGGGGGTGTGCTGGGGAGAGCTCTGCCGCTAACCTGTCAGTGCCCCCTCCAATCTCTGCCGCTTTGCTTCCGCTTCTGGGCAGGCTGTGTTTGCCAATGGTGGCTTTGCGGGATCCTGGAGAAATCCTGATTCTGAACCCCAGGGCCCTGCGAACCTGCCAGCCCCCAGTCCAGAAAGCCATGCTGCTGCTCAGTCACGTTTGCAGGTGCACTAATTGGCTCGTGCCTTTTTGCGTAAGGGACGGAGAAAGAGCTGAAAAGTTCTGTTCAGCTGTGGTGGCAGGTTGTCCCTGTTCTGAGCGTTCAATCGGGGTCACAGCTGGTAGCCTCAGCTGCAATTGACATTTGGCCCTCGGTCTTTAGCCTTTCCGTCTCACCCATGAGTTACGACCATCATCAGTGACCCAGCATTTAGGACCTCGCAGGAATGAGGTCTCCATCAGGCCCCTCCCTTCCTGTCCCTGCAGCCAGCTCTTACACATGTCCCTTCCCAGCATGAGGCAGCCAGAGTCACAGGCGGGTCAGCACCTGCTGTGGCTCTCAGGAGACTCAGAGTCTACACTGTGGCCCATTTATAGCAGTGACCGCGGCCATCAGGGTAAAACATGCTTGCTCTCTCTGTATTTCCCAACTTTCTGTTTAAATTTATACTGTTATAATAAAACATATTTTGTTTGTTAAGGCCTCATAAAACCAACTTTGGCATAGAGACAATAAGGAGCAAGATTAACACAAAAAAAGGGACAGGGAGTCTCAGGCAGGACACGCACCTAATGCTCCGCCTGTGCCGGAGCTTTTAGACTGGCCTGATTAGCATCATTACCGTCGTGGTCCTGGCCTCAATGTGTAATGCACTTCATACCTTCTCATTCCTCCACTGAAGATTTTTGGTAACTGAAAAGACAGGGCTCGGCTTTCCCCTGGGGTCCAGCTCTGCACATGCTCACTCAGTGGCTCCAGCTGCTGGGCAGGTGGGGTCAACGGGGTGCAGGTGTGCAAACCCCATGGTGCCCCATGAATGGGATCCGTGGCTATGGAAGCACCGGGCTTCGTGCTAAGCGCCCCTGACTTTGCACAATCCCCGCCCAGGCTCCCCTCGGGGCTCCTTAATGTCCTCTGCACAACAGAATGAGCTATTCACAAAAAACACTTTGCAAATGTTTTTGTCTTGAAAACAGCTTTGTTTGCCATCACTTTGAGAAGAACATTTTTAATACCGAGAGTATACAGGCGAGTTTTTCCTTTTGTGACCTGAAAGGCACAAAAGAGTTAGAGAGAAGGATCCCCCACTAAAGACCAGGGCTTGGGCCTTGCTCCACTGCAGCACTGGTGTCAAAGTCATGCAAGAGCTCGGTTCGAATCCAGCACCCCCCGCACCCTGTGTGAAGCTGATAAATGACTGGATCTCTCTAAGCTCTAGTGTTTTCTTCTGTGAAAAACATGAGAAGAATAATAATAGGTTATTATAAAGATCAAATGGGATTATGTTTGAAAAAATGCTTCCTATAGTGCGTAGCACAAGGAAAGTTCTCAATGAGATGTTAGCTTATTGTTACTTCCTGAGCTCCTATAACCTCCCTACTAGTAGGGACTTAATCAAGTGCTTATATCTCTGCTGCCTATGAAATGGGGACAGCAATGTCTGCTGCATAGTTGTACGTATTAAATGAACTAATGAAGTGAAATAATACATGGAATGAAATAGCTGGTAATATATGAAAGTGTGCAAAATATGAGCCTGCAACTCACATTGCAGCTGAACGGTACAGCCAGACAAAATGACTTGGAATTCTCCAGCATGTGAATTATTGGGACAAAATAGAAATGTACCATTTGGTCAAATCTCTTAAAAATTTTCCTTCAAAAACATAACTCGTTGTCAATATAACTACCGTTCTTAATTATGAGATAAAACAAGGATGACAATTCAGAACTATATTAAGATAAATAAAAATATCTGTCTTCACATTAAGTACCTTTTTATCTCATCCTCCTGGGCCATTAATTACCACTTTAGCCTCCTCTTGGTGTCCCTACTCGACCATAAGGACAGCACTTAACTTTCTTTTGGTGGTTCAAGAGTCAAAAAACGCCCTTAGCCCGGTGTATCTTTTTTTAGAAAATCACTTCCAACTCTTCTCCTGCTGATCCGTCTAATAACCCTACTTAAGATTTATTGGCGGCAAAGTGTTAAGTGTTTCATCACTTCTCTAATTAGTTCTAGAGGATAACAGCTCCTTCGCAAAAATAAACCGTCTTTCAAAAATTTTCTCCAAGTTTTGCTTCTAGAATACCTTTCCTACCCCTCTTTTTCTCCCCAGCTAACTACCTAATTTAGAGTGGTGCTAGAATATAATATAGTGACAGCTGCCAGTGTTTTTTGAACACTCAGTGCCAGCCGCTGAGGATGCTGAGACTCGGGGGACATAGTGAACCCAAGAGCCTGCGCTCCACCCTCCTCCCAAAGGTCAAGCGAGGTGCGAGACACTAGATTTGGATCTGGGCTCTCCCAGCGTCCAGGCAGGCGCTCTTGTCCCTGGGCTCTAGCCCCAGCTGCCCTCTGTTGCCCCCTCTCTTACTGCAAACAGAGAAAGATCCCTCCAAGGAGCAGTCTTTGAGCTTATGACAAACCTTTCCCTAGCCACACTTCTTCTCCTTGTTTACCAACTTATCTTTTACACTAATGGAAATTATGGAACATCGTGGTTTTCTACTAATTGTAAAAAGGTCTTCAATTTAAAAAATCTTTGTCCAGAGACTTATGAAAGGAACCAATTTTTTTTCTTCAGTATGTTTTACATAGGAGGATGATACAGAAGAGTTTGAAAACAGTTATTCCATGGGCATTAATTAAGAGATCTCCCCCATCCTCAAACAGCCAGAATTCTGGCTGACTTAATTAAAAGGGAATTGTTTGAGGGATACTGGACAATCTCATGGGCTCAAAGAAACACATTAAACCACCAAGACGCAGAAAGGGGGAAAAACTGGGGCGTGTCTTGAGACCTCACAGGAGGAGGCTCCCCATCCCCTTCGTCCTGCTGTTGTGCAACGGGGTTCTCAAGTTTCCCAGCTCGGGGTCTCACCATCCTGTAAGATAAATCTTCAGTTGGAAGAACACAGTGATTGGCCCAGATTTGCTGAGGAATTTACAGATGGTTCAGTCAGTCATGGTCAAGGGTGAGGGTTGAATGGCCACATTTCAGGACTCCTCCCAGGGAAGGGCACAGCATTGTGAGTGGGTTTTACCCCATTGTGGTGTCTTTCCATTGCCTTGGTGATGAATTGCGTGGCCCAGGACACTCAATCTGTTGAAGAACTCCTACGGGGAAGAAGAGACCATTAGAGAAGTCCACTGGAGCCCCAGAGAGTCCTTTTATGTCTTTTTTCTTCTTTATTCTACCACCAATCATGGGGCAAGACTGACAGTCCAAAAATGCAAGTGTAGAGAGCAAGCAGTGTTGGCCACTGAAGCTATCTGGGGCCAGGGCTTCCCTCCCACCTCCAGCAGGAGGAGCTTCCTCAGCCTCCATGCTGTGCAGGTGCTGGGCAGCTGGACTTCCTAGTGACTCCTCTAAATAGCTGGTGCCCAAGCTCAGGGCATTTGGCAGCCAAACTCAGACAGTTTTTGCCTCACTTTCAAGGCCACTCTCATGCTTGCCCCATCAAAGGAGAGGCCCAGGGACTGGGGTCCCATTGATGATACACTGTGCCCCGCTCTGCGAACCTGCAGCCCCAGCCCCAGCTTGGCTCTTTGCTAGATGCCTAGAGAATGGAGAACCCGGTGAAAATCAGCTTCTCTGCCCCTGAGCACCAGCCTGCACTGAGCAGCGTTTGCTTTTCTTCAACAGTAAATCTAAGGTGGTATGACAACCTTAGTTCAGTCCTGGAATGGGAGGAGGTTATTAAGGGGAAGGAGTATAAATAATTCTAGGTGATTGCAACTCTCAGTGCCTGGTGGAGTCTGAGCCCTCAATCAGGGAAGGCTTTAGGAGACGATGCCAAGGGCTTGATGCAGGGTCCAGGAGCCCAGCTGGGGGCTTCCATAGCTGAGGGAGACTGATGTTCTTGCCCCAGCTCTGTCGGTCACTAATGCTTGATCTTGGGCAAATCATTTGAACTTTTGTTTCTTAATTTCTTCATTATTATACAGAAGTGTAATAATGTCCACCCTGTCTTGGAGAATTGTTTTGAGGCTGAATTCAAAAGTTAAAAGTGCTGTAAGTGTTGAACTATTTGTTGGTCTGGGGAAACTGAGGCACAGAGCTGTTCCCTGGGTTAGAATGCAGAGGGATGAATGCAGCCCTTGGAATGTGCAGAATGGATGGGATAATTAGCTGCCCTGCAGTCCTTTCACTGTACTTTGTAGTTAGAGGTGACCGTGACTTCTGCTAACTTTTCTCAGGATCACGGATTTCTCCGAGCAGAACTGTAGCCATAACAACTTAGCAGGCTCCGCTGGATCGATAACTCTGAAATCTAAGGGCCATTCAGTTGCTAAAGGCTTTTTATTTAGCCTTTGTGTTTGGTATTAATGTTATCCCCCTGGCATCTAAATGACAGAGCTATTTATGGATTGGAAGTCATTCTGACAGTGTGACTCCTGGCCATCCATCATGGGCAGGAGGGAAAAATCCAGGTGAGCGAAACTCCTAGCGTGGGTAGGACAGATGGGGATAGTTAGTGCTTGCAGATGCCATGAATTCTACCTAATTTCTTTATAAGTAGCAGTAGCAAAGGGCGATAGGGCAAGAGCATCCTTCTTTGAAAACATAAGAGATCAAGTCCTAAATTTTGCATTTAAGTCATAACTTCCCTGGCATCTAAGTCACTGTAAAGTCAACATTGTGATAGATATCGGTACTTCTCAATCTCTCTTGAGTGTGAAGATTCTTTTAATTGGGAAAAAAAAAAAGGAATCTCAACATGGGAGTAACTACACTTGAATGTTCCCTGATTGAGAAGATACGTAATTACTGTAAGGTATGCTGTACGCAGTAACAGTTTTCAATGAGTTTATATTTAATTCATGAAAATGACACTCTTGAAAAGTAGTGAACATATGACTGAGACTCGGGTTTTCTTCAGTTTAAAGACTGAACACAGACCTGGCTGCTAATGATAACGGTACATCTGTATCGGTCCATTTTGCATTGCTGTAAAGGAAATACCTGGGTCATGGCTCACGGTTCTATAGACGATACAAGAAGCATCACACCAGCATCTGCTTCATCTGCTGATGGTGAGGGCATCAGGGAGTTTCCAATCAAGGTAGAAGGTGAAGCGGAAGCAAGTGTGTCACATGAAGAGAGAGGGAGCAACAGAGGCAGGAGGTGGTGCCAGGCTCCTTTGAACAACTAGCTCTGCTGTGAACTGATAAAGTGAGAACTCACTCATTATCTCGGGAGGGCACCAAGCCATTCATGAGCGATCTGCCCCCATGACCCAAACACCTCCCACCAGGCCCCACCTCCAACACTAGGGATCAAATTTCAACATGAGATTTGGAGGGGCCAACATCTAAACCATATCAACACCCAGTGCCTTTCCAGTGCTTACCATGTTCCGCCACTGTTCTAAGCATTCTTAAGGCATTATCTCATTTAATCCTCATGACAGCTCTGTGAGATACGTAACGATGACTATTCCCATTACACAGATGTGGAAACCAAGGATCACTGATGTTAAGTAATTTGTCTTAGGTCACTCAGATGGTAAATGATGGAAAACTGGTAAACTTGTCCCTGAGTCGTCCAACACTATTGTCCATTACCATCCTCGACATCCTCAGCTCTAGTCTGCGGGACTCCCGGTATGGACCTTCTGCAGAACTGAAGCAGAGGGGGGTATCGTGGGAGGAGCCCTAACGTTCTGTTCTGCATCACTTGACGTCTGCCTCCTGGTGTGGGCATGGCCAACCCATCTTGACTGCAGCCTGTTTTATTCTCTTCTGCCCTGTCTCCTTCCTCTCCTCTGTCTCTTCAGTTTGGTCTTCACAAGTGCGGGTTCCGCAGGGAGTCAGGTGACTTGTCACAGTCGGGTGGCAGGGCTCGGAGGGGTGAGAGTGTCAGGGATTTGGATGAAACGTTGTCTCTGAATGCTGAACTTCACCATTCCCCTCCTTCAAGGTTCCTGACTGCGGAAGGATGCTCACAAGGAACAACAGGCAAATGGGACAATATATTACACCACCTTATTAGTGGCTAGGCAAACTCCTGATAACTTGAAAGGCAGGTCTTCTCTGGAAAAAAGGCCCGAGTCTCTCTGCTTGTTCCCTATTCCTTAAAACTAGAATGTAAAAATTCTTAGAAATTTCTGAGTCCATTTTGTAAGACCAGTCTCATGAAGCAAGAATGGCTAGACTGCCTTTGTGTGTGGACATCGACTATATTTGTTCCTATGTTTCTGGTAATGGCACCGCCGTTTCTTTTGGGAAACTGCCGCTCTTCCGTTCCTTGTCGTTGTGGTGGAGGCTGCCAATCGCAGCATCTGCATCCCTCCCCTACCATGGGTGCATGATTGGTCCAAGGAATGCAGATGTGGCTCCAGCAAGGCTGATCCATGGACCCTGGGAGGGAGGAGGTCTTTCTCCTCCTTCAGTGTCACCAACTGAAATGATGTCAGTATAGAGCCATCCGAGGCCCCTGTGTGCCCCAGGGAAGAAAACCGCATGCAGTAGGAAAGACGTCAAAGCCAACACTCAGAGAGGAGCAAAGCTGAGAGGAGGGAGGGTTGCGGAGAGAGAGATTGAGAGATGGAGATAGATAGATACCGGATGATGTTCTTGAAGTTTGGATCTAGCAAGGCTTGAGGTAGTTTCTACTCTTGGACTTTGCAGTTGCAATGCTTCCCCTTTGTTCTCACTTTAAATTGCTTTGTTGTGGACTTGTAACCAGAAAGGCCTTGACTGATACACTCACCCATTCAACTGCAGGACAGAAAACAGCCCCAGTGTGCATTGCTTTACAATGCAGCCATCCCGCCCACTGCTGCCATGCGGCTCAATGAATGCCAGGCTTGGCCAACCAGGGAGCCACCATAGGGTGGAGCTGGGGCCAGAGTGGGCAGGAGGGTTCACTCTCCCCCAGCTGAAGTAGGAGTGTGTTTTGTCTCAGAAGGAAGGTAAGTGAACCGCTTTTTCAGGCTCTTGAGAATCATTTAACGCTATAGGAAAGGGATTTGCTACAATTCCTTAGGGCTCCCTGTGATGGGTTGTTCTGGGAGGGTGATGCTTGAGTGTCTAGTCCCAATCTGGTGGATCATGTATGTGTTACTCTGAGTGTATTTTTGAAACCGGTAAAATCTGCTCAACCCTTCTGAAAGGTGGTAGAGAGTTTAATTTATTCTCACTTAGTAGATCAATGCAAACAAGGAGGGCAGAGTCAAGGAGTGTTAGCCGGGGCAGGAAGCAGTCCTGGGGAAAACAATCGTGCTTCCTTGGACTGGTTTGTGAAGAGGCTGGTGGCAGTGGTGGCAGTGTAGGGATGAACACACTCTGTGTGTGTGTCACTCTGATCCCATCATAAAATTTTATGGCTTTATTGCTTCACCATTTTAATAAAAACCCAGCTTGAGGATGTATGATTTTGGCCAAACAAGTCACCTGGGAACCCCTTCGAGACAAATGTTGCTGAGTTTCTCTTCCAGGGACAGATTGGAATGCCTGGCCACAGACCCCTGCACACGCTGGAGAGGGGTGAAATGACAAAGACGGTCTTTTTAGACCCACCCAGTCTTTTACCTTTTCTTTTCCCTAGCATTTCCCAATCCCTTTTTCTTTAGTTCTTTCCCCAATCAAATGCTCCTATACCCAAGGACTGTGAGCTTAGCTCTTGTGCTCCTCTTAGTATTTTGGGGGAGTCCTGAGTTGCCTCCAAGTTGATAGCCATGGGGTGACTTTTCCAGAGACAAACATGAGTGTGGGCTAGGAGTTAGGAGATCTGAGCGACCCTCTGGAAAGCACTTAAAATTCTCTCGGAGCCTCAGTTTCCCCATCTGGAGAGTGAGAGAGTAGATCCAGGAGCCATTTCCTTTGCTCTGGCTGTGCCCCACAGAGCCTGGGCTCTCCCAGCAGTGGCGGCTTCTCTCCTTGGGATCTCTGGTCCCATGTGGTTGCCTTCCTCGCCTTTGGGACAGTTCTGACCTTCCTTCCTCTCTCCCTCAGCCCCCACCCTTGGCCATCTACTTGGATGAAGAAGAACCTGCTTGTTTCTGAAACAGGAGAGTGAAGGGAAGGGTTTTTTTTGCAATTTTTTTTTTTTTTGCTCTCAGAGCAAACCCTGGAGGCACTGTGGGCTCACGAGCGCCCAGTAACCTCCAAACCACTCTGTCCTCATGGCCCACCATGGGACCCCTTGCTTTTACCTTGCCTGTGATTCTTCCAGGCTGCCTTGAAGAGTTACTAATGACCCTCCGTATTCTGAGTTCACTTTATTGCAGTCATCGTGGGTCCCAGGGCTTTGATGGCCACAGCTCTGAAAAGCACCTGCTAGTTTAAACGTTCAGGCAGGAGCTGAGGGGTTCAGTCTCTTTGGCCTTTGATGGCTTCCTGTGATCAGGAAACAAGCAATATTTCCCAGGAAAGACCTTGAGCTTCCGCTGAGCTAGCAGAGGAATAAAGGGGAGTTTTGGCTAAGGTGATGAAAAGTGAGTTTAGAGGGCTCACGTTGGTGGTGATCTTTTGTGGATATCTGCTGAAAAGAATTCATCCTTGGGTGGTGGGATAGCTGAGTTCTAGTTGCAGACCCTTCCTTCCCTCCTCAGTGACTGGGGGCCAACCAGTCATTTAACCTCTGTGACCCTCAGTTTTCTCATTTGTAAATTGGGACTATAATTTCCCTCTCATGGGAGATTGTTTTGACGATTAAGTCAGAAAGTGGGTGTCATGCTATGTTGCTGGCACTTTTAGCTTTCACAGGGATACCAGGGGGATCACGTGAGCCGACTGACATGAACGCCACGTGCTCCCAGGGAAGGCTGGGGCAGAACTGGACTGACTGTGCGGGACTGACGGGCGTGAGTGAGCAGAACTCATGACCTTGGCCATCTAAAGACAGGGACTAGCTGTCCCTTCTCACCCTCCTCGAGCTCTGGATGTTAGGTGTGCTGATCTTGCTGAAGTTCGGTTGCTTGGCTTTTGGCAGAGATGCGCAAACCCGGGGGGTGGAGTTCTCTTCTTGTCACTCCATCCATCTTTCTCCCTGTCCCAGGCAGGGAACAGCTACAGCCTCAGCACCTCCTTGCTCATTGCTCAAAGTCAAGCCGTGTTTTATGACTAAGGTGGATGAGAGTGTCTAAATATTTAACTGGCAGATCAATCTGTGGTGACAAGGAGTGGCATTAAAAAAAAAAAAAAAGACAAGACATTCCAATGACGTCTTCATGACTGGTAGCACCCCCGGGGAGGGGGCCCAGCTCTGTCTGGGATATTTTGTTCTGGTGCAACTGAGAAGTGGAGAGAGTGCTATGCCAGAGAAACACTGGGCTAGGAGTCCTACCTCTGCCTGGGGACCAGAGCCAGCGTGCTTGGAGCAATAGAGAGTGGGCAGAGAGGAGATGCATGTGCAAAGCTCCCGCCAGTTTCCCGGCAGGCAGAGCTGGGTGGTCTCCAGCTCCTGTAGTTGTTTGTCCCCTGATTGAGTGTGCATGATGAGGTGACGTCATTGGGAAGGAAGGAGGACATTGGAAAAAGGGAATACAAATGAGTAACTGTATTTTACATGCTCGATGGAAGGCAATGAATGCAAGGCAGGGCTTGCTGACACGGTGGTGGCTGTCCCTGCTCCCCTAATGCAGACCTAGCCATGGCACCCACAGGACAGGATAGGGTGGCTTCTGCTGTGAAAGAGGCATCTCCAGGCTGGATCAGGTGGTGGTGCTATGATGAAGCTGCAGGCTTTGTTTCAGTAGAGCTGCAAGTGTAGTCAGAGACGCAATACTAGGTGGTGTAGGCTGGAGGAGCTAGGCTTGCCGCCACACTCAGGTTATCATAAAACAAAGACAACAATGATAGCTAGTGTTTGTTGGATGCCTACTATGTGCTAGATCCTTTGATAGAGAATTTGCACACTTACTTATCCCTTAAAGTAACCCTGAGATAAACATAATACAGAAGTGGATATATGAATATATACACATACATATATAAATATCACACTCCCATATATATGCATGTAAATGGTTATGTATATATGTATACATATATATACAATAATGTGATTAACTTGGTTTAACTTTCTGTAAATCATTTATCCTCTCTTTATTTCCCTTACCTTTAATATAGAAATGCCTATTGTCTACTCATTTATATACTTAAAAAAAATTTTACACTCTCTAAACCCTCAGTCCTTTCTACTGACACAAAATGTACCTAATACTCAACTATGGGGAGATTACAGCGAGTAAAAGCTGCTAAAGACTTGGATCTTGGCTGGGCGCGGTGGCTCACGCCTGTAATCCTAGCACTCTGGGAGGCCGAGGCAGGCGGATTGCTTAAGGTCAGGAGTTCAAAACCAGCCTGAGCAAGAGCGAGACCCCCGTCTCTACTAAAAATAGAAAGAAATTAATTGGCCAACTAAAACTATATAGAAAATATTAGCCGGGCATGGTGGCGCATGCCTGTAGTCCCAGCTACTTGGAAGGCTGAGGCAGAAGGATTGCCTGAGCCCAGGAGTTTGAGGTTGCTGTGAGCTAGGCTGACGCCACGGCACTCACTCTAGCCCGGGCAACAGAGTGAGACTCTGTCTCAAATAAGAAAAAAAAAAAAAAAAAGACTTGGATCTTGGAAGAGCTGCCTCTTCAACCAGGGATAGCTCCAAAGGCAGCGGTGTTAGACAGCCCTGCCTGGTGGTCATCGGAGTGACGGATGTCACTGCCATGTTGCCTGCCACCCTTGTGTTGTTCAGGCTGTGTGAGCATTGAGCACGGCTCAGCTGTGTACATGTGCATTATAGTTCCTCATTCACCATTGTATATTGAGTGCCCTGAGCAGTGCCTGGCACATAGTAGACACTCAATAAGTCTTTGTTGAATGAATGAATAAGAAGTAGGTGTTTCCATATTCCAGGTGAGGGAGGAAGAGTTTAGTTTCAATGAGACCCACAAAGCCGCAGATTAGGAGAGTGGCGAAGTGAAGCCTCTGTATCCCACTCCTGCATAAGCGCTCTTGGCTACTGGGCCTGAATCCAAGGAGCAGACAGTTTCATCCCAGACTGGTTTAATGCTCCCAGCATCACAGCCATTGTTTTCTGCAATTCTCTTTGTCAGTGAAATTCCTAGGAATATTTCCTTAGCTTTAAGAATTTCCTTCATGTGGTTTTCATCTCTCCTTTTCAGCAAAGGCAAAGCCAACCTCTAAATGATGTTCAAGGAGAGGTAAATCCCATTGTTGCACAGGCCCGTGTGCATGCATGTGTCTGCACATGTGTGTGCGCTCATATGTGCACATATACACACACTTGAGTTGCTGAAAACACCGATCTTATTTGCTCCCAAACATGTCAGCTCCACAATTTCATAATTAGGGGTATGCTAATGTTCCATGATTGGAAAATGTCATCCTGTGTGACTAATTTGCCAGCAGGGCCTAATTGAAGTTCGGCATCATCTGCGGCTCCTGTGAAGTCTTTCTTCTGAAGTGTGGAGGCCGAGGTGGTGGCAGGGGCAGCGTGGTGGCAGGGAGCCAAGCTGGGTGAGCGGATGGCAATTTATAGCCTCTCATTTCTCAACAGTTTGGAAGGGTCAGATGGGATGTCAGCTGTGGTTGAAATGGGGTTGGCCATAAAGGAAAAATCTGGGGCTGGACTAACCCACGTGGCAGGTGGCACTCAATCAGTAGCTGGGCTTTCTCCAGGGAGGACTTTTGTTTTTTGAGTGAGGGGGGTCTTTTGTGTGGATGCAAACATCAGAGAGCAGCAGGGCCCAAGGCAGCCTAAGGCAGATGCACATCCTGGGGAGTCTGTCCCCATGGTACTGCCACCAGGCTGCAGAATCCTGGACGTTCAGGGATGTGTGTGGATGTATCCTCCGATTCCCAGAGCCTGTCATCATGCTTGGCACCAAGTGAGCATCCAGCCACCATTCCCTGCATGCACAGGGGGAATGGGGACCTCTGCTCACTCAAGCCAGAGACAACTTTATATTGGATTCTTGACCTGGATCTTGGAGAGTGAGGAAGAGTAGCAGGAGATAAGGGTGTTTGGCATTTGAGACCTCCATTGATTCAACAAATATTTATTGGGCCCCTTCTATGCGTAAGATATGAGACTAGATACTGGGTATACTCTGATGAGCAAGCCTTCACGGTTTCTGTTTTGGTGGAGGTCACACTGTAGTGACAGAGTCAGACGATCAGTAAGTGGACAAGAAAGAAGCCAACCCCCACGTTGCACCTTTGCTGCAGTGTGGTAACTAAACCTGACAGTGGGTTGAGGGAGCACCGTGTGTGTGAGGGAGGACCCCGCTTCCAGAGGTGGTCAAGGAAGGCCTCTCTGAGGAGGTGGCCTCCCAGCTGACACATGAACAACGAGAACGTGCTGGCCACATGAAGACGGAGGGAAGCACGTTCCAGGTGGAGGGAACAGCTGTGAGAAGAGCGTGCGGCCGGGAAGAGGGTGCCGGGCGCGAGGATCTGAAAGGGTGTGCGGGGAAGGAGCGACACAGGAGAGGGGGAGAGGCAGGCGGGCCGGACCATGCAGGCGCTTGTGGAGTTCGGGGAGGAATCTGGATTTGATTCCGAGCACGATGGGTCTCATTAACGAGGTGTAAATAGGGGATAGAGTTTGGTGGAGGTTATACGTTATTATTCCCACTGTGGAGAATGGGTTATGGAGTGGGAGGGGGCAAGAATGGAACCGGGGACCCTGGTTCGGAGGCTATTGGAATATTCAGAGGGGAGGGGGTTTGGGGGGACTCTAAGGAGTAGCAGTGTTTGTCTCGTGGGTGGTGGGAGCTTTTGAAGAGTTTTGCCCAGCAAGGGGGAACTTGATGGGCTGTGTGTTTTGTAACCATCCAGGAAAGAAGGAAGGAGGGAGGAAGAGAGATCAATTTCTTGTTGAGTTATAGGGACCATGTTTTTAAAGGGGCACAGGAAAACGGTAGCAGACCAGGACGGCCACAGACATGTCCTGTGAGGAAGAGTCGAGGGATCCAGTTTGACTTAGCGTGGAGAAACACACGGGCGAGACACCTCGCCTGCCGGCTGGCGCCCACTGCGAGGGAGCGGAGCTCAGTGCGTGGGCGTGACGGGGACGCTGGCGGAAGCTCCAGGCGCGCAAGGAGTCCCGTTCTCACAGTTGCAATCATTTGGCAATGGAACAGGTTTTACACACACACACACACAAAATTACTTCTGTTTTTTTTCCCCCCTCACGTCATGTGGAAACAGCTAGATGAGTTGTCACTGAATTGGAGGGTATGTTTGGGTTGGTCTGCCTTCAAATAGAGACCACGTGACGGATCCAAATCTCCCTTTGGGGGGTCTCCAGAACTGAGGGACCAGGGGACACCCACGAGACGGATGAGGAGGTTCACGTCCTTTGTTAACTAAAACTTTGGACCATTCTCTTGCACGCCTCATTTTCTGGATGAAAAGAAAAAAAAAGACACTACTTTGTTTTGATTTTTTAATTCAAGAAATGGGACAAAACCCACCTAATCTGAGTCTGGACTTTCTCTTGAGTGGCATGTGCAGAGGATTCCTTTTTTTTTTTTTTTTTTTTTCATTCTTCCCCCTGCGATTCTGCTTTAACTCCTAATGCCTGCCTGAGCTTCCTCCCGCCCAGCAGAGCCCAAACTCCAGAACTGAACTCAACCAACTAAAAAATAAACGCTCGTGGAAAGCCCACTGTTATCATCAGCAGCCCCCACCCCCACCTGAGCCATCTCCCTGGAGTTAATTCAGGAGGGAAGCTATAATCTGATTTCAGATTAATAGTGTACTCATCGCCCAGCCAGCTGTCATTCTCCCTCTCCCTCTCTCTCTCCATCAACTCCTGTATTGCTTTCAGGCCAGTCTTCCCACGTTTGATTTCTCCACCTCCTGATACTGAATTTTAATTCAAGCCCTCCTTCCCTTGCAAATCTCCGGCTGCGCAGACCAGCCTGGTTCTCCCCTCTGATTCCCTTCTGCCTTCTTCATTACCAGCGAGTCAGATTAGCATCTGACAGGAGCGCTGAGTCGACGCTATGCTGCCTTGGTTTCAAACATGAGGCAGATTATTGCCCCTGTTCTACATGTAAAGGACGTTTTAATTTTCTGGGAGCCAAGAGCAGGCAATTCACCCGGAGTCGAAATGGAAGGGAGCCCCAGAGCTCCAGGCACCCCCCTGGCTCCTGTCTTCTTCTGTGCTCTGGAACAGAGCAGCTCTTTTGGGGGAAAGCCCCTCTCCCAGCCCACGGGAAGGAGGCCACCCTCTGTCCCTGCGGGAGCCACCGGGTCTGGCCAGGCCGGGCAGGCTCCATTCTGTAGCTCTGAGTGGGAGTCCATAGTAACCCCCAAAGAGCTCAGAGGGTGGGTTGAGGCTCCAGAAGGGGCTCTCAGCCAGCTGAGGGGCAAAGGAAAGGTGGAGACCCTGCCTCACAGCACCCAGAGCCCTGCCCCCACCCTCACATGCTTGGGGTCAGGTACCAGCAGGGGCTGAGTCAGGCAAAGCCAGCCGTGGGGCAGGTGCTCAGGTTCCACAGGGGCCGCAGGGGTAGCAGGGGTGGCTGGTAAGACCAGCCTCAGCCCTTTGCACGCAGCCCTGAGCCACAGTCTCCAGCCCTTGGGTATCTGTGGGGTCACAGAGGTGTCCAAAAGGGGGCTGCTGGGAATGTGGACTGCCAGTCCTGGGGGTGGGCTTCCCTTGGAGGCAGTGTCTGAGGGGTGTCTTCATTCTGGAAATAGGAGGCTGCCCTTTTTTCCTCTGGATGGAGCTTCCACTTGAGAAGTCATCTGATTTGGGGCAGCGGTGGCCTGGCCCCTCCTTGGAACCCCTGCAGCCGCCTCTTCATGTGGCCTTCCTTATTTTAGTCTTCACTCAGCCTTCTTAGAAGGACATCTGTCACTGGATTTAGGGTCCACAGTACTCCAGTATGACCTCATTTTAACTTGATTCTATCTGTTTAAATCCTATTTCTAAATAAGGCCACATTCCTAGGTATACAGTTGGTGGTGGTTAAGATGTTGATCTATCTTTTTGGGGGACACATTCACCCCCCGACAGAAGGCCACTCAGCCTGTCAAAGGTGCCACGCCTGTGAGAAGCCTGAATAGCAGAAAGGGAACGAACTTGGAGAGAGGGGCCTGGACCCCAGCACTCAGTACTAGAAACTGGTCATCTTGACAAAGTGCCTTTACTTTTATGTGCCTCAGTTTCTGTGCCTGCAAAATGAGGACACCCATGTAGATTTCGGAGGTAATTTCCAGTGCTAACCTTCTACGAGTTAAAATTTAGCTTTAATTTAGCCATTCTCCTGCCTCAAACAGAAAGACAAAGAATGAATAAGAAAACCAAGAAGGCACAGAAATAGAAAATTAAAAAAAGGAAAAGAAAAGGAGCTGGGGAGAAGCATAGTGAGCAGGAGAAAGGAGGCAGGAACACAGGATGGGGAGGAGAAGGGAAGCTGGCACGGCCACCAATACAGAGCCAAAGGAGGGAGCTGGAGGCCGTAGGTCATGGGGCTGGAAATCGGAGCCTGTTTGCTTTGTACGTGCGTGTGTGTGTGTGTGTGCGCGCACGCGTTTAACCTTGTTTGCTCATCATCTGGCTGCAAAAAACCATAGCTATATAATAAGCAGCAGAACATTCCCCCTGGTTGCATACAAACGCCTGCTTTATAAACCATTATCTCCTGAAGCTATTAATTTGGAGCATATTGTGCGAGGGACTGCCGAGGCACGGCCAGCCGAAGGTGCTCTGTGTGTGTGTCTGTAAAGAGAGAGCCGCCTTCTTTTTTTTTTTTTCCCTCTCTCCTTTAAATAAAGCAGTTTGTTGACAAAGTGAGGTCAGGGAGAGAGCGTTTTCAAGGGTCTGTAGCCCCAGCCTGTGTTCAGCTGGCTTCTCACGTTCCACCTGGGAAGACTGCAGTGGAAACAGCCCTCCCTCACTGGAGTCGTGCGTGCCCTCTCCCCCACCTCTCCCAGCCGTCCCAGCTCACACCCAGAGCCCTGGCCCCACGGAGCCTGCAGCCAGAGCCACCTCAGTCCCTCTGGATCTCTCTCAAGGATGGGAATCCTTGTGCTGAGATTCCCCCAAATAAATCACCTTGTTGGGAAGGAGCCACATTCTCTGCTTCCTTTAACTACTGCTCTCGGTTTCCAGGGTACCAAGTCATACTCCACCTTGCTGCGTACTCACCCCATCCCTCAACCCCATTGTTGCTGACTTTCCCGTAATAGCCGGTCTGCAATCACTGTGCAGCAAGTAGGCTTGCCAATTAAATTGTGCAGCAATAATTTTGCAGTGATTAGGGGTGCATATAAGTAATTGTGCAGCAAGTAGGGGTGCAAATACAAATCCAGCATGCCCACTATGCTAGAATCTCAGGTCAACAATGGACTTTTTCGTATACTTCCCAAATCTTGCATGGGACACACTTGTATTAAAATTTACTGGTTGTTTTTTGGGAATTCAAATTTAACTGGGCGTCTTGTATCTTCTCTGGCATCCCCAGCAGCAGAGGAAGCTGACAATGCAAAGCTCCCTTGCTCTGCTGTTTTCATTCTTCTTGGGTCTTGGGCAGCTAAGTCACTGCACTATTGGCAACCATCACCTCCCTACCCCCTCTGAAATTTTTCATAGGATACTGTTAGTTCTTCTTGTTCTTGGTCAGTGCCCTTTGGATAGAAGGGATCTGGTAAATGCTGCAAGGAAATAAATAAGCCTTGCCCATTTCCCAGATGAACCCTTGGGAATTGTGTCTCCTCTCTTGTGATTTTTAGCCAGTGCTCAGTGAATGCTCCTTCCCCCCTTTGCACACATTCCTCCATGGGTATTTATCTTTTGCCACCAGTACACCAGGGAGTGTGGAATGCTGAGATGCAAAATCCATCAAAATGGCAAACATTCTAGCAATCACACTTCTAAGAATATGCCCCATAGAAATATTCAGAGATGTGCACAGAGATTTATGTACAAGGATGTGCCTTCCTGTGCTATTTGTAATAGTGAAATATTGTAGATTCTCCAAGTGTCCAACAATGGGAGAATGGTAAATTGTGGGAATCCTTAGAGTGGAATATTATGTGACAGCTAAAAATCACGTTTTGAGAATAATGTTTTATGACATAGTGGTGTTAATAAAATAGAGAGTGGGAAAAACAATGGTACTTGGCAGTGTGATCCTAATATACACAGGACAAAGCCTAGGGCAAGCAATATGGAGGCCAAGCTGGCTTAGAGCGCAGAGTTCTGAGTGCATTCCATTTCACTTCTCTGAGCTCTCATCTTCTAAAATCATTCCAAAATAAAACAAAAGATCTGGATAGGAATCACTCAGATTCCCTTTCTGCAAATAAAATGATTTGGATTACATCATTTCATCAAAATCATTGTAGGTAGGCCACGAACATTACACAGTCATGGAAAGATCTTTTAAGACATCTGGGGTCAGCTCCTCACCCCACATTCAGGACACACCCAAACCCCTGGTTCCTAAAACCTTGTTTCTTGTTCCGTCCCTCTGTTCATAGGCAGGACTGCACCCAGGCAGGTGGAGGGCTACTTTGTTTTAAATGTGTCTGGGGAAGAAACACTCACAACCTCTCTTCTGAGCCCTCCTTTGTCGGCTGGCATTTCTTGTGCAAAGAAAAGAAGGCAGGGCTGAGCTCGGGGCTGAGTGTTGGAGATCTGAGGTCCAGTTGACCTCTGCCACTTTACTAGCTGGGTGATTTTAGGCAAGTCCTTTCCCTTTCTGGCCCTGGGTTCGCTCCTCTGCAGGATGAACTGCTGAGATGAAATGTCACTTCTGGTATTCCATGATTTTTCAGTCATTCGCTTTATAGAGCTGGAGAAATTGAGGCTCAGTGTCAGGCTGTCTTGGAGAAAATTGCCTTTGGGATAGAGAGTAGAATCACAATTGTTCTCTGGTCCTTGTTCAGTGAGCCGGCCACCGCCAGACCATGCTCCCTCCCCGGCAAGCTTTTGTTCACAGCAGCGTGCAGAGGGGCTAGAACAAGCCCACTGGCCTCTCGGTCCTGCTCCTCATTTTCCTCTGAGCGTCATTTAGATGGAGGCATTTATTATCTCTTTTCCTCTTGAATTCCTTTCTTTCCTATTGGGATGCTGCCACAAACACAGTTAGAGAGGACAAATGCTAATTTCATCCGGAGCTAATTTTCTTTTAAAAAAGGAGATGGGAAACAGAGGAAACATTCTTTATTTTCATAGCATCAGTGAACCAGAGGAGGGAAGAGGGGGTGTTGTGATGCGGGAAGCCCTGTTGCCTGCTCTTGGTGTGAAAAAGTGGACTCGGGAGTCCCTGCCTGGAGTGACATTACATTTGTCTAGGAGGCACAGTCCATGGACTGGAAAGCATGGGGATGAGCCTGGGACTAGCTCGCAATCTCAGAGAGGTTTTAATCCAGGCACTGATAGTGGTGTGGACACCTGGGGAGTGTTGCCATAGTTACATCATTCTGTTCTTGGAGTCATGCAGTTTGGACCTGACTGGGCAGCAAAGGACATACCAAGCTTGTCCAGTGGAGAGCGCCAGTGGCCCCATCTGCAGAGCAGTCTCAGTGTGAACACCTTTGCATCTCTGGGAGGGAGCGTCCCAGGCAGGGCTGTGTCCATTTATACAGGTCCGCTGCTGGAGCGTGGCTTCCCTCCACCTAGATGGAGTCACGAGTCTTGGCTATTAACCTTGGCTCTGTGACCCCAGGCAAGCCATATACCTTGGCCTTAGTTTTCTTATCTTCAAAAGTTGTAATAATTTCTTTAGAGGTGTCATTTAGCTCATACACCCCACAGTTCTATGACTCGTAAGTATGACTGAAGCTCTCAGTGGAAAGTGAGATGAACTTGAAATATTCTGGAAGGTTGGGCTTGGAGTAACAGATATAAGCAAGTAGGGGTGATTTGTGGAGAATTTTGCTTGGAGGAACAAATAAATGGAATTGTCTCCCCCACCGTCTTCATGCTCTTTGATCAGAACCTTACTGCTTTTAACTGTAGGTTGTTTGAATCTTTTTAGGCAAGCCCGTTAAAAGAAAGCAAGACAGTCTGGGCTTGCATTAGGGCAGGTCAACTACCATGACAAGCCCCCAAATCAGAGGCTGAAACACAATATGGTAGTATTTTTCACTCAAATCACAGTCCAATGCTGTTTGAAGCAGGTGGAATGGGCTCTGCTCCACAAGGTCATTCGGGGACTCAAGAGTCCTGTTCTTAGTTTATGATTCCATCTTCCTCTAGTCCTCAAAGTTTTCTGTTTAGCCAGTGGATGGGAAAAGAGAAAGTGTGGAAAACTGCCTAGAGCTCACGGGCCAATCAATGGGTGACAGATAAAATGCTTGCCCTCATTCCATTCAATAGGAGTGGTCACACAGCCCCACCTAGATGCCCAGGAACTGGGAAGTATGGCCCAGGGTTGTGGCCCAGAAAGAACAGAACAAAGGCCTTTTGAAGCTATTTCTGAGAATGAAGCAGATGTTTCTATCCTTGCCCTCTCTAAAGTTTATGCACTATTTACATGAAGGCAGTGTCTCTGTCGCTGTAGGATTGTGTCCTCCCTCAGGGGCACCTTTCTTGGTTTTACACACTATTTAGAATAGCAGTGACCAGTGTGTGCTCTGAAGTCAGATATATATTTTGTGTTTAATTTCAGCCCTGCTAATTAATCATGAGAACTTGAATAAGAAACCTGTTGGCAGATTACAAATGAGGCAACTGAGAGCCATAGGGACAGATTCAACGAATTTCATAGGTTGTTGTGAAGATTATGTGAAATAAGGTATTTAAGGTTACTGGGACAGAGTAGGCACTCAATAAAGAGTATCAGAGTTCTCTTTTCACTTCCCTTTTGAAATAGTTCTAACACCATGAGATCCCCTATTAGGAATATTGGTCTTTGATTCAGCTCATTAATGAATTTGGGCCAGTTCCAGCTCTTTAAAACATTATAAGATTCTTTCCATCCTTGCTGAAGTGCAGGGTTAATGTGAGCTCTGAGCCTGATTTCCTGTAAGTGGCATGTGTTCAGTAAGACATAAAAGAAAAGCTCAGAACCACATAGAAGAAGAAGAGATAATTATACTAAAAGTCTAGTCTGTTTTAGTGACCACAATGGAACATTTGAGTTTTGAGATGTCTGGCAGCCAAGACAAAGAAGGGGAATAGAATGGGTTATACAATCATTGTATGGTTTAAGAAAGATGCCTCTTTGTAAGGGGATAGTAATGGTTTTCCTGGAGCTAAAATGCAGAAGATATTTATCAGGTGGCCCTTATAGATAAAGGCATGGTCTTTCCCCTTCTGTTTATGTGATTGGCTCTGAAAATGGCCTCTGGATTTTTGAAAGTATAACCTGAGGCAGAGAAGAGAGATACTTGCCTCCAGGGTTTAGTAGTGGCCCAGTGCCTCCCACAGGTAGAGTAAATAGATGCCTCATGAGTGAGATTTGAAGGGTCATGAGAAGGACACAGAGGAAAGGACTGCCTCCTACAGGCTGGATTCTAAGAGCTGGGAATTAGCCTACACAGAGTCCTAGGCTGTGAGCTCGATGTAGGCAGAGCAACAGTGTGGCCGCCAGAGTCCCTTCTGCTCCCTGTCCAGTAGCTCTGCAGGACGGACATGGTGCAGGGTGCAGCCTGCCCACCAGGGCCTGCACAGCCCTATTTGTCTTACACAGAATGTAAGTCCTCCTGGAATGATTTTGCATTTGCCTTAAACACCAATCTGCCTAATTGTAATGATAAAATGGCACTATATATGCAGATGTCTCACTATTTTTATAAAGGAATTTTGCTTTTAATGAATGCTTGTTGACATGGCAGTTTGCTGGTGGCAGGCGTAGGGATGCAGGGATCAGGAGTTGGACCTATTGAAATGGGAGGACCGCTATGCAAAATTGTTCTTCCTTTTTTAAAAAGTTGAACTTTTAGAAGAGAGGACTGAGTTAAACTCTACAGGACACAGTTCCATCCAGGAGTCTTTTAAAGCTCTTGCCAACATCAACAATGAGAAGCACATTTGGAAAGTGCTTTGCAAATCTCCCATTTCGCAAAGTGCGCCACGTCACTAATAATGGCGATGGCGGCTGGTGTTTATAGAACACCCATCGCGAAAGAGCTGTGAGCACTGGGCATTTATTTTTAGTGCCACTTGTTTGTAAGTTTGAGCTGGGACCTTGGGGTGGCAGGGATTACTCTCTTTTTTAATAAACAAGAAACTGAGTCACAGCAAACAGTTGGAGTGACTTCATTAAGGCTCAGATTCTGTCCCACAGTACTGCTGTGGGTTTCAGATGTCACCTTGCAGCAGGTTCACGGATCAACCACTTGGGATTTCAGACATGGTCTCCGTGAGGACCACACCTGGCGAGTGGTGGAACTGGGCATGGAAACAAAGCATCCGGGATGAATTCTGCATGGAAACCTTTCCTACCTGCAGAATTTGACTGTAGGAGCCACTGGAGGCCTCTTCTATCCTCAGACCTTCTTCAGAAACCTTCAGATTCTAGATAACTCCAGAGCCAGTGCTTCACACTTCACTCACACTGCGTTCAGCTGCAAGAGACAATGAGACTCCAAGGTACCCGTGTGAGGCTTGCTGTCAACAGATGTAGGTTTGAATCTCAGCTCAAGTACTTTTAAATGGTTATGATCTCTCTGAACACCTAACTCAGTAGCTCTCCAAGTGTGGTTTCCAGAGTAGCGACATCAGCATCGTCTGATAATTTGTTAGGAATAGAAATTCTCTGGTGGGTGCGACTTGGCAATCTTGGTTTTAAAAACCCTCCAGGTGGTTCTGGTAGACGCTGAAGTTTGAGAAGCCTGCTGTGACTAAACCACCAGCCTTATGAGGATGATGTCAGGCTCATAATTAAAACGGGTGAAGTTTGTAGCACACATGAGATGCTCAATAAACTATGGTAGTGAGAGTAACTCATCACCACCATCACCATCCTCATTCCTTCTCTGAAGTGCCTTTTCGCTTGAGAGACATGTCACTCCCAATTAAGAAGTGGATACAATCTCAGTGACTACCCGTACCGGGCTCATCTCACTCAGCTGACGCTCATGACGTAGCGAGATAGACTTGACTCTCCTTTGCCCGTTCTTATTTTCTCGGCTTTTTATTCAACTTCTGGATCTGTGGGCAGAGTTTTGTGGTAGGGAGGAGGGTCAGATGCTGCAGGGGCGGCGTGGGCAGGGTGTTTATGCCTGCCCACCTTCGCCTCCTGTGATGAAGGCCACGTTAGAGAAAGAACGTTGTCCACAGGTGGCAGGAACACTCTGGTCCCTGGATTCCAGAGGAGCTTTGATTTGTTTGCTTTGGCTTGTGTTGTTTCGGTTTTCTTTCCATTCCTACTACCACTTTCCTCTGGTTCTTTAACTTTTTCCAGTGGATAGTGGGCCCCTTAGGAAGGCCTTGCTTTCATTCCAAAATAATCTCACAGAAAGCAAAACAAAAGAAAGAGAGTTCCTTAAACTGAGTGCAACAAACCAACCCGAAATTTTATAAATAGCTTACACTTAAATATTTTCTACCCAAAATGCTTCATTTTGTTCCTCAAAACATCCCTTGAGATTAGGCAGGACAGAGATTATTGTCCGTATTTTACAGATGTGGAAATTGAAGCAAAGAGGAACTGGGTGACTTGCCCCAGGTCACATGGTGGCCCTGGAGTCAGCCTCTGGGGATTCGGCCTCTCCCTGCTGGCTGGACGGAAGCTTCTGTGGGCCCTGGGCTCCCAGAGGCTGCAGTGGACATGGGGACTTAAAGAAAAAATGTTTATCAAGCAAGGGAATAAAACCAGGTGACTTCCTGCCTAGTATGGGAGAGCCCCCTCTTGTTCCTGGAGTGCCTGGGAGATGGGGAGTGGAAGAGCCCAGGCACCCTGCAGGTCCCAGCCTGGGGTCTGCTAACGAGCTGTATGCTCGCCTGTCAGAGAGGATCTGAAGTGCCACCCAGGGGTGACTGGGCAGAGCGCCCTGGGGAGGTGTTTGTCTTCAAATCCTGGAACTGAGTGGGGCAGATTAGCCCTGGGTGCTACTGCTTTAAAATGTTCTGATCTTCTCTTCTTGGGTTTGGGATTGGTAATATGTTATCTCAAGCTGCACTGCCCAGTGGGAGGGCCTGAGCAGCCGGTGTGGAATCCAAGCAGAAAAACTGAGGCTCAGGGAGACTGGTGGAAATGACAGTGAGCGGGAGTCCAGTGTGCAGCCACCAAGCACAACTTCTCGATTCTACCTTCCCGAGTGAGCAGCTCCTCCTGGGATTTTCTTCTGCTGGGCAGAGGCCCAGTGCCCCGCTTGTCCTGGCCCATTCTGGCTGGGCCCATGCACCACCCTGAATTGGGCCCAAGTGTCCGGGTTAGAGAAAACTGAGCCAGAGAATTGGTTCAAGCAAGGGCTGGGGGTGTGGAGTAGATCTGCTTTCCTTTCCTTCTTCCTGCCAGGAATCCAACTGTTTTCCATTTCCAGACAGTTTGTGGGAGATTTAACAGCATCTTCCACTAGATGCAGCAGCTGGTGCAGATGCTGCCACCAGAGGAGACTTAAATCCTGCCCTATACAACCGAGGCGTCAGGTACAAGAGGGGTGTGTGTGTGTGCGTGTGTGCGCGCACACGCACGTTTGCATGTGTATGAGTGTGTGTGTGCACGCACATGCCCATGTATATGTGTGCGTAGGGGGTGGGAGATCCTCATCCCACAATCCCAGCTTCTCACATCCCACAAGGAAAATCAGGGCAGCCTTACACAGGAGGGAAGGACATGAATCGGAGAAAAGCTGGCCAGCCAAGGCTAAGGCGATCCAGCACAAGGGAGCTTGTCCTCTCTCCCAGGAAGGTGCAGACTGGGTGATCCTCCTGTGATCATCCTTCCCCTCACAGGGCTCCTGCTCCTGTTTAGATATGCGCATCAGAGCTGGAAGGGACCTCAGAGAGCATGGAGTCTAACCCGATTCACAGAGGAGGGACAGGATGGAGCCCAGAGTGAGACAAGGATTGAGGCAGCTCTTGGTCAGTGATGCCATAGGAAGCCCAGGTGCAGAATCCAATTTTGTAATGTTCTTGGCCATGCTTTGTTCATTGACCATGTCCTTGGATTTCATTATAACAACAAACTTGCCCAATTCTAGCTGATTAGCCCAATTACTTCCAGTTCTTTATTGTAATAAAAATCTAATAATGAAAACTTACTTTGATAGAGTGATTTCTGTGCTAATTACTTTGCAATGGTTATTTCATTTAAGATCCCAACACTTCCTTGAGGTAGATACCGTTACTATCCCCATTTTGTGGATGAGGAAACTGAGGCTTGGGTTGAGATGCATGCCCCAGCTTCACAGCTTTCATTAAGATCTGTCTGGCTATTCTTTGATGTGTAAGATTTCTGAAGAGCTAGAATGAAGTCAAGTGGCCTAAGACCCTTTTACGTGGTGGAAACCCAAACAGCAAGTGGTAGAACCGGGATTTGAGCCCAAGCGGTCCAACTCCAGATCCCGGGTCTTAGCCACAACGCCATGCTGCTCCACTCTGCCCTTACCACGTACGGGTGCATCTCCTTGGACTTCATTGCACTGGAGTTTGACCTTGGACACTGCACAGAGCCTTGTGTGACTTTCTGGGCGGTACTTCCGTGGGTCTAGAACCTAGCAGCCCAAGTGATTTTTGTAGCCTATGTGTTTTCAAGAGCTGTGGGTAAAGATGAGCAAGTACCCTATCAGTTGAGAGGTGCTGAATTAGTAAAAAAGGAGACTGGGAAAAAAGATTGGAAATAGGTTGCTCTTTGCTAATGGTAAATGATCTCTCGAGTCGGTGCCCCGATGGTAAGGTGAAAAATGCCAATGTTATGCGTCCTCCTGAAGTACCTGCTCTCAGTAACTCACTTGCATGCCAAGAGCAATGAAACAATAAAAGAGCTGATGTCTTATGTTATGAGAAGTGCTTTTGTTGCTGTTTTCCCCAAATTTATGTAAGTAGCTTTCATTAAGATCTGGCTGTTATTTAATGCATATGCTATCTGGGGAGCTAAGATGAAGTCAAGTGGCTTAAGATGCTTTTTCACTGCTGAAACCCAGCTCCGGCTGAGAGTCTGGGGTTCTCAGCTCTGTGTCATCGCCTGTTTAAACCTCCATATTTCCCCCCCGCCCCAGAGCTTTGCTGGCTCCAAATCTGGCTCACAGCGGTTCTCTTTGTGGCTGAGGACTTTGGACAAATGAGCCCTGGATCAGTGAGGAGCATATGGGGACAGTGATGTCTGCAGGGTCCTTCTCTGGAGGGATTGGGGCCTGGGCTGGAGGGCATGTGGTGTGGCCTGGCGTGGGCTTGGTGGCACGTTCTGGTCCCCGCTGCCTCTTCCCTGGCGCACTCCTCCCCAGCTACACTGCCTCCTTGCTGTGCTCCTCAAATCCTCAGCTGTCTCCCTGCTCAGGACATTGGCATTGGCTATTGTTTCCTCTGCTGGGAGTGCCCTTCCCCTAGGTCACTGCGTGGCTCCCTCCTTCCCTTCATCAGATCTTTGTGCAGACATTGCCTTCTCCTCCATGAGGGCTCCCCCGCCACTCCGTCAAACACTGAACCTCCACGTTCTCCATTTTCCTTTTCCATCTTGTTTTTCTCACCCTTTAGCATATTGCACAAATATTTATTTACTTGGTTTCTCTATCTCCCGTCACTTGAATGTTAGCTCTGAGAGGGGAGGGGTTTTGTCTGTTTTGGTTATTGCTGTATCTCCACCTCCTAGAAAGGGCCCTGGCACATAGTGGGTCTTCAACACATATTTGTTGAGTGAATGA
The DNA here is from genome assembly GCA_963574885.1 of Lepilemur ruficaudatus. Taxonomy (NCBI): domain Eukaryota; kingdom Metazoa; phylum Chordata; class Mammalia; order Primates; family Lepilemuridae; genus Lepilemur; species Lepilemur ruficaudatus. The sequence goes on along the minus strand of CAUYRT010062984.1, from coordinate 14,433 downwards.
ATGAATGCGGATCCTTGGAGCAGAGGGACAGACAGCACCCGGTGGTGTAGACACGAGGGGAACAGCCTCTGCCTCAAATGAGTGGAGACAGGGGAGCCCCTTTGCCCAACAGCCACACTCCGTGGAGGCAGCCAGTCCAGGAGAGAGCATGAGATCTGCAGTTTGAAGAACTGTGTGCAAGTGGGAACCCCAAAGTCAAGTTCATACGACCTTGGACAAGTGACTTGACCTCCTGCACGTTTCTCACCGCAAAACAGACACGGCCACAGAGGGTCACATCTGCTCAGTCTGCTCCCCAGACCCACAGAGGCTGGGCCCCACCGGTGCCTCCCCTCACCTCCTCCACCCCCGTCACCCACAGCAGCCTGTTGCCATCCCTCAGACTTTCCAAGTTCATTTCTGCCCCAGAGTCTTTACACCTGCTGGTGCCCATCTACACAGCTTCCCCAGAGCACCACAGTTGGCTCCTTTCATCATTTCGGGCTCTGTTCATGCCTGTCACCTCCTTAGAGGGGTCTGGACCACCCTATCTGTATAGGCACTGCCTGCCCCCAACACACCCATAAGATCGCATGCTTTGCCTGTAGTGTAACTGACTTCTCCCTTTCCTTATCATCATCAAAAATTATCTCAGGTAGAGAAGTCAGCACATGCCCAAGGTCACGAAGCAGGGATGCTGCTGGGCAGTCTCTGATTGAACCCCGAGCTCTTCCTGCCTGCCCAGCTTGCCCTGCCCCTTTGTCTTCCGCTGCCTTGTCCTGCCCCACCAGCTCCATGTCAGAGGGTAGACAGGAACCTGCAGCATCAGGGGCCAGCTGCAGGGTGGACAGTGAGGCTGTTCTTGGGACATTTTCTCCTAGTGCTAGGGCTTCCACGGCTGCTTTGATTTGTCTCCCTGGAAGCCCTTGACAGGCAGAAAGGGGCTGATGGGGCAGTGGGGAGCAGCTGACCAGCTGCCTCCAGCCCCACCCATGACCATTAGTGCCACCCGAGGTGAGTGACCTCGGAGAAAATTCCCACTAAGACTTTGTGGCGGACAACTTGAGTTACAGTGACTTGAGTGCAAATCTACTTATTAGCTGTGACCTCGGGCAAGTTGCTCAATATCCATCAGCTTGAGTTTGCTTATGTGTAGCGTGGGCAGGGCTGTGGGGAAGGTGAAGCCAGGCCATGGATGGCAAGCCTTTAGCAGAGGGCCTGGAACATAGCAGGCGTGTGCTAATGGGAGGCATTGCTGTCACCACTGTCATTACTGGACCTTCAAAACCGGGAGTTGCGCTTCGGTGTCCCCAGTATGCGGTTTCATAAAGGCAGCTCGATCCCAGCCTCCTTCCTCTCCTCCGCTCCCGCATCCCTCACGCCCTTCTTTCTTCCTCAACTCAATAAATATGCATGGAAAGACTAGCTCGTCTCCACAAGGAGCAGTTCTGGGCCATTTGACTTTTATGACCCCTGTCCTCTAAGAGCCGACAATCGCTACCCTCACCTGCTCCCCGGAACCTCGCTTGCTCTCTCGATGTCCCTTGAAGCTGCTCTCATTGCTGCTTAGTGACAATATTCCTGTCTGCCTTTGCAACCCTCCCTCCGACTGGGGCTGGGGCTGGCTTCCCTGGAGAGGAATTAAATAGCATGGCCATAATGAGTTTGTGGCGTTATTTCTCTCCCGGCCCCTCTTGCAGGGATCAGAATGAAGTTGTCATTGCTCCGTGGCCAGAACGATCCTCAGAAAAAAACCCGCAAATAACCTTCCCCCGAGCGGCAACATTTGGGGCTTAATTGTGTTTGTTAATCAGGAAAACAATTAATTTGGCTCCTGCCTCTTTGAGGGGGTGTTTTTTTTGTTTTTTTTTTTTTAATATAGGAGATGCTGCTAAGATGATCCATGTGATGTCTCTAGATTCAATTTCTCTCTCTCCCCAAGGCAAGGAACGACTCCTCCTGTATCCGTGACATCCGGAGACAGCAGGGCGAGGCATCGAGTTTTCCAAAGGGAGCTGGTTTCTAAAACTTAGAGTCTGCTTCGCAGCAATGGGACGACTCGTCTCCCCGAGCCCTCACATGGTCCTGGGAACAGGAGTGCGACTGAGGTGCCGGAGTGATGAGCCCTGGACCTGACTCAGTAGTAAAGAGCCCCGGAAGGCTCTGGCTTCTGTCCCCTCCTCTGACGCCCACCCCCAGGCCCCCTGACAGAAATGGTGAAGCACGCGCCTTCCTGTGCAGGGGCCACACTGACAGGCTCAGGGGATCGCTAGATTCAGAATCTGAAAAGATGGGGGTGCTGTACCCCTTGGATAAATTCACTCCCACGTGTTAATGACCGAGGAGGGCTTAACCCCAGGTGATGCAATAGAAAGACATTCCTAAACCTAGAGCATGACTCCCGGGATGGAAATCGGGCTTTGGAGGGTGGTTGTCACGTTCCCTCAAAGCACATCACATGACCAGAGTGGTCCCTGGGATGGAACCTGTGTGAATCCGACTCTGTAGACAGTAACCAGGGTCCATGTTGAGGAAGTATGCTCTGCACCGGTGGTGACCCACCTTCCTTTTGTTCACTGATGTATGCAATGGCTTAGAACATTCTGGCACATGGTAGATGCTCAAATATGGGTTGAAGGAAGGAGTGGGGCCAAACTGATACCAGTCTGTCTTCTACCAAACAGCTGGATTGGGGGATGATTTCTGATGTGAGAGAAGGATCTCTCACTGTCAAGGAGTCAGTGATGGGGTCATCAACAAGAAAGGAGGAAGAGGGAGGAGAAGAAACCTTTACTGAGAGAGCTACCAAGGGGCTAGCACCACACTAGTTATGTCATGATGGATACTATCTCATCTTTTGCTCCAAATAGTTGTGTGAGATGTGTTCAGATTTTTACCATTTGAAGAAATAGGCTTAAAGCAAGTAACTTACCCAGAACACACAATTGGAGGAGTTGATCTGACTTGGAAACTCATGCTCTTGCCATTGCTCTACAGAGCTGCTTATTTTTGCAGTGCTTGGTAACATGAGCAGGTACATTCTATGTGTTCAGCTTTGCAGGGGTGGGGAGGGGATGAAATGCAAATAAATGTGACTCAGTTCCCCTCCTGAAGACAGCCAGGCTCCTTGGCTTGATGCCTTGCTTGGCCACTCGCTAGCTTTGAATAGTGGACAAATTGCTTAACCTCTCTGTGCCTCGGTTTCCTCATCTACAGTGGCAATAACAATAGTAGCAATTTCGTAGCATTGTCGCAAGAAGTAGGTGCGTGAAACATTTATCACTGTGCTTGGTCACTGCGTGATTGATGTAAGTTAATACTATTATTAGGGCCAGCTCTACCTTTATATGCCTTGAGTCAATTGAGTGTCACCTGCGTAGTATAGAGCTCTTAACCCACTAAGAAAATCCTGGTCCCCAGGTGCCCTGTCTAGAAAAAAAAATTTTTTCTAACCAGGCTGTGCTGAAATACAGTATTATTTATTTAACAGTACCCAAACATGTAAGGTATTATTACCCTGTTTACAAACAGTTTTTGCCAGAAGTTTACCCTGTGCGTTGCTGTTAAGCTGCCTGAGTGAATACCCTGGTCACAGAGGATGACCTAACTCCCGGTGACTTGCTTGGGAAGCACTGTGTGAGTCTCTCCAGCTCCCCCTGTCTTTCTCTTCCCAGGGAAGAGTAGAGGGAATTCGGGACCAGTAGGGATGAGCCACAGAGTGGCGGAGAAGGCCAATGCCATGAGCTGAATCTGGCATTGTCCCTAAGGCAAGCATCAGTTTTGGTGGCAGAATCAAGGAAGTGGCCTTTATGGGGTTTCTTGTTGGTTTAATCTTAGAAGCTTCAGGGGACTGCTGGCAAACTTTCTCCACCTTTGGTGCCATTTTACTAAGGAAGTCAGAACCCTGGCATTCTGAATCCGAATCCATCTTCACACCATTGCTGCAAGACAAATGCCATCCCTATTTTACAGATGGAGGAACTGAAGCTTCAGGCAGTTGTGTGTGTGGCTCATCTCACGAGGAAGGTCAGGAGCAGAACTGACCCGAGACCAGGGGTTCTGCACATCCAGGCCTCCCTCCTTTCCACTAGACCAAAGGTTCTCCAAGGGTTGGGGTGGGCATTCTCTGGACATATTTTTGACTATTACAACTGGATGGGCAGCACTGCTGGCATCTGGTGAGCTGAAGCCAGGGAGTCTACCATATATCCTTCAATGTGCAGGACAGCCCCCCCAAACAAAGAATCCTCCTAGCCAAAATGCCAGGAGAGTGCTGCAGCTGAGAATCCCTACTCCAGATAGCTTCTCACCACCCAGAGAGGCCTTAAGGACAACTTTAAAGAAGAAAGTGCTGAGCTGGAGCCCTGCCCTGCTTGAATAACCACCTCGCCCTGTTGAGAACCACCGTTCTGGAGCAATTTCCCCAAACTTCTGCAATGATGAGAATCACCAAGACACTTGTCAAAGCTACAGTTTCTTAGTCCTCTCTCCCGGAGATCTTGATCCAGTTTCTTTTTAATTTAAAAAATATATATATATATTTTAAAGAATTTGCAGTTTGAGTAAGTGTCTCAGGTGCTTTTTGTGATCAGAAAAGTTTGGAAACTTCTGTAGACAGCTTCAGCACACACATACCATGCTGGGATGGGGCTGGTCTTCCATTGACACTGCTCAGGGTTCAGAAAGACATGACAGAGCACTGACATGACAAGAACACGCTAAATTAATTAGGGCATGACTGACTCGCAGGTTCCACGCTCCTGGGAGGTGCATTTTTGTGCAGAGGAACTTCCCAACAGACTCTTCCCTGAACTGGGGCTGCCGGGCAGTGAGCCATGATGGGGAGGCGTCCACCAGTAGACTGAAGACCTGGACTGGGGTCTTGGCTAAATGCATTCCCCTGGCCAAGCCATTTCGGTGTCTTGAACCTCCGTTTTCCCATCTCTAAACTGGGTCTAACAGTGCGTGTACTTTCTATCTCTCAGGGCGGCGTGAACAGGGATGAGACGGTGCAGACCAGGGCTCTCATTCCTGCTGTGCTTCCAAACCACCTGCGGCCATTTCCAAAGCCACAAACACCCAGATCACGTGCAAGACCACTCACTCTGAGTCTTCGGCATGAGGCCCACATTTAAAAAGTCGTGCTCCTTTACGAAGCTGCACAGGTGAGTCCCTTGAAAACTGTAAATCTCCCCAGAAAGTACCTGGTAAGCTGGAAAGTGCTGTTTAGATAAAGGGGATTCTTTTCATTCCTGCACGTTGCTGATCCCAGCCATAAATGGTGCCCTAGCAGTTTCCCATTTGGCCTTGTCAGGATCATCATACACATTAGACTACCTAAGCAGATGGTGGCAGATCCTGTGGGTATTTTGAAAAAAATAGGACAGGCTCCCATCTGCCCACAATGACTCAGGGGCCGCCTGTCTTTCCCAGAGGCGGGGCAGCGGATGAGTGTCCTCTGAGGATCCCTCTGGCCCCAGGGAGCCTTGACAATGTCCCCTTCCAGGGCAAGGCTATCACAGCACAATGCTCATGCCAGCAAATGGGAGGGTCACAGCCAGCCAAGCCCAGCAGCACAAGTGGGGAAGCCGGGGCCAGACCCTGTGTTGCCCATCTCTTTCTGCTGGAGAAGGTGGTCCCTGGTGGGCCTGAACCTGGACAGAGGAGGCATGGAGCAGGGGGACCTTCCAGGCTACCCAGGGATGTGGGCAGTGACAAGAGAAAGGAAAGGGCCTTGCTAGCTGTAAAGCTCTGTGCAAGTGGGAAGAACAATTATGGTCACTTGCAGATGGTAGTCAATAGGACCATGGCCTTCCCTCTTTCCCCACTGCAGCAAGACTCAAGGTGAGGCTGCCCCCTTGGTTGACTCCCTGCCCCCAAGAGTGGCTGGACCTGGCCCATCACTTCTTAACCCTCACCCTGGAAATAGCAGGAAGATGCCTATGGGCCAGGGTGACTGGCCACCAGGGTTCTTCCCTGCAGAAGGGGGACATGGGATTTTGCAGACTGGAGCCCACACAGTGCTCCTCCTCTCCTGGGCACCGAGGGGAGCTGCCTAGAGGTGAACGTAGCATCTCTCCAAGGGGCCTGCAGTTGTTAAGTGCTCATGCTGGCTCCCAGTACATTTCACTCTGGCTTTGTGCCTCCATCCCTGCTCTTTGCCTAAAAGTACTGACAGCCCATGGCCTTTCCGTTGTCCCTCTGCTGGCCACTCCTCCAGCCAGGCCTGCTGCCTCTGCCTTGTCCCAGGACGCCCCGCTCTCCCTGGCCGTGTCAAGGTGTGCAATACCCTCCACTTGCTCGGGAGTTTTCTTCCTATTTCTCCTGCATCTTATTGTCTCTGTTTCTGGACAGGAAAATCTCCCGCTGCTGTCCGCTTGGCTGCTTCCTGGGAAGTGGCTCAGTCCCAGCCAGTTCTACCTGGGATTGTGAATCCCCTGCTAGATAGGCCGACTTGTCTAGGTCATTGAGAAAACATCAGACAGGAGGGCTTTATTTTCAGATACCTGTGAAGCTGGGACAGTCCTCTGGCACCTGGACACCTGGGCACTGTGCTCCTCTCAGACCCCTGTGCTGGAGAATAAAGGGTCAGTGAGAGGCTAGGACCTTGGGCTAGAGGGTGGCAGGAGTGGATTTTATTAAACTCTGGAGCATGTGACCGAATTGTTCTGGAGAGAAATCTAAGAATAAGAAAGAATATTTAAAGGAGAAATAAGGTTTATTTGCAGCTACTGTACTTATACTTTTAGACCAATCCTTTGGAATTCAGAATAGAGAGGAAACGTGCATGTTAGGTGAGGATGTTGGCTAGTCCTAAGTGTCATTCAATCCTCTCTTGTCTCTTACACACATCTGTGCATGCCAGCACGTGCATATGTGTGTACGCACATGAATGCACATGCACACATCCGAACACAGGCACACCTGGTCTAGGGCACTCTGCCCACACATACATGCCCAAATTTATCACCTGGGGACTTCTAAAAGTCTCTGTTTGCTTGCCCATAGAGCACAAATCCTTCCTTATGACTTGTACTGCACCTGTAGAGTGTATGGGGGATGGGTTGGCTGTGTTTCCTCCCAACCCCTGGGCAGCGCTGCCATGGCAAGGGCCTCCCCTTACATAAACCCTCAAGGGCAGGGACTGAGTCTCTAGTGCCTTGCATGGTGCCCAGCACACGGTAGGTGCTCAATAATTGTTTATGAACTTAAAGTTTGGAGTCTGACTCTAGCTAATAAAATCTGGTGGAGACTGCTGCCTATCTGTCAAAACCCACTCTCCTCTTCTTCCTGGGCATGCAGCTAGAATAATTTCCCTCCCTCGATGTTAGATCAGGCCTTGGGATTGAGATCTCATCATGGCACGTGAACAGAAATGACGAGTGCCCCTTCCAGACCTGGCCTGTCAAAGCCTCCCTTGTGCCCCTCTGTGTCCTTTCCCCCTCTGGCTGACTAGAAGGGCCATGCCCAGAGAAGACTTAGGAGCCATGGGCTGAGGGCAGCAGAGCAGCTGCTGGCCTATGACCTGAGTGACCACATGGAGCAGAGCTGCACCTTCCACGTGGAAACCCACCTTGCCATTTTCTGAGACAGACATAGACTTCTTATTCTTTAGGCCACTGAGTGCTTTGGATCTGCTCGTTACGACAGCTCTGCCTCCCCCAGCTGACACTCACCATGTGATTCTGGGCCTGGGTTGTGGCCCTGGGCTCACGGGGAAAGGCCATGTGCTCCTGGAGCCGTGGTGGGTGCAGCATTGGCCAGGGAGCCCATCTGCTTCTGGATACACATTTCCCTCTGTTTTTGAGACCCTTGCAGCAGGTTGGGTTCTGGTTCTCAGAGGCATGCGAGAAATAAGGTCAGAGAGTTTCCTCCCAGAAATCAGGGCCCCTCGGCTTGGGGTGAGAGGGTGACTCCAGTGCTGTCTGCCATGCGGCCCACCCCGGGTCCCTGCTCTGTGCCATCTGTTTCCCCATTTGAGAAACTAAAATAATCAGGGTGATGTGTGTCCCTGTGGGATAAGAAGGAAGGACTTATTAAGGACATGGCTTCGGGACTTGAACTATTTAGAAGAGAGGGTGGAACAATGTGGCGTGGAGAGAGAGAGCCGTGGGGAGAAGCCGGGGACGCGGCCGGGATGCTGATCGCAGGGGCCTGCCAGGCAGGGATGCCGGCAGGCGCTGCTCCCTTCAAGTCACACAGGTATTTTAGCTGCAGTGTTTGGCCCCATCCCAGGGCTCAGGGTCACCTCTTGTCCTGTCACTAGTGCCCCACAAGATGGACAGTCAGTGGTTAGGAGGACAACTCACGTGGCCCCGGGTGCTCGGGGCATCTTTTTATGGAGGCAGCAGCAGCCTGGGATGAGGCTTTTCACAGCTGTCGCCTGGCCCTTGCCACGTCCCTTCTCAAGGGGCTGAGGACTAACTCCCGATGGGGGACCCAAGACCCCTCCCCAACTGTAACTTAGTTATAAGGAGTGCAATGAAAGAATGTACTTTAGGCAAATGGAGAGTTCATTTAAAAATGAAAACAACTTTTTCATATTCTAGAAAAAATGTATGATTGTAATAGAAAATGGAAATGTTCGACTACATAGAAAGAAAAGAATTAAGTGCTGCAATTCCATGCCTTAGAGATAACCACTATTAATGCTTTTTGATATGTGATTTTTTTCTTTCTCCTTTCTCTTTCTCCCTCTCTCCCTCTCCTTTCTCTTTCTCCCTTCTGCTAGGTACCATCATTCTACTTATCTAGCGTTATTTAAACAATGTGGGATTCTACTCTGCATCTCTTTTGCATCGGCTCAGTTAGCAAACTTGCACATCAGCAAATAGGGCATCATTTTAAATAGCTGAAATGTGTTCTGTGATATGGCTGAGTGATGAGCAAGGTGGTGGCTGTTGTTAACTTCCCTACCTACGGGAGCGCTACTTCCTCTCTACTCAAAGTGTGGTCCACCAACCAGCAGCATCGGCACCATCTGGGAGCTTGATAGGAATGCAGAACTTCAGGCCTCACCCTAGATCCACAAGGCAGAATGTGCATTTTAACAGGATCCCCCCAGGTCACCCAAGTGCACGTGAAGGCTTGAGAAGCTCTGGTCCAGCCGTGTGCCCAGGAAAAATGAACACAGATGTCAGCAAGTGCTGTATTAACTCCTTTCGCCCTCACAATAGCTATCTGAGGCAAATGTCATCACCATCCCTGCTTTGGTTGAGATGTAGGAAACCAAGGCACAGAGGTGTCAGCCCCTTATCTAAGGTCACAAAGCTGGCAGCTAAGATTTGAAGCAGGTGGCTTGAAGCTAGAGCCCTCCCCGATGGCCCCTGGCACAGTAGGACGAGCCGGGCTATGTGCTTGTCAGTTATGTGAACGTAGATAAGCCCTGCGACATTTAGGGGCCTCCCTGTCCTCTTCAATGTCACAGGCACTAGTCTTATGTGAAGCAACATGTCAGAAAGAACATTGCAAGCTTTCTGTTACCACTACCTTGCATTCATTCAGCCTTCTAGAAGCTCTTCCTCTCTTTACTGTGATATGGGAGTTATGGATAAATAATGACAATGGTGTCCTTACTCTGGAAGGACAGGCGTCCTGGTCAGAGAAACAATATACACAGGATTGGAAAATGTAAGATAGCTAAACAATGTTAATTAAGCACTAAGTAGTCAAAGGCTGAAGTGCCAGAAACAACGAACTAGAAGGAAAAGTTTCTGTAGGACCCTGGTAAGTCCTTTCACTGGGCTGGATGCTTGTGTCCCTGCCAAATTCATCTGTTGAAATCCTAACCCCCGAGGTGATGGTATTAGGAGGTGGGGCCTTTGGGAGGTGATTAGCTTTGAGGGGATGGAGCCCTCATGAATGGAATTGGTGCCCTTACAAAAGAGGCCCCAGGGAGCTCATTCGCCCCTTCTGCCATGTAAGGACACAGAAAGAGGTGCTCTCCGCGAACCAGAAAGCGAGTCCTCAGCACACACTGCATCTGGCTTGATCTTGGACTCCCCAGCCTTACTGTGCAAGATGAATTTCTGTTGTTTATCATCCTCCCAGTCTATGGTATTTTGTTACAGCAGCCTGAACAGACTAAGATGCTTCTTTATGTTCACCCATCTTCAGAATAAAAGCATTATTCCCACCCCTCTGGCCCTTGGGGGAAGGGAGGTCTGGGCCTTTGTGCTTTCACCGAAAGCCAAGGGCTGTGCTTGGGGCAGGTCATCTGACCAGGACTAGGACCAGCTTCCTGGGAGCCTGCGACCAATTCTTGGCTGCTGCCCCACAAGGGCAGGGTGGCCCAGAGAATAAACCCAGGGAAGTCCCTCTTGACTCAACAGTTGGTCAGCTGGAAGACATTGCCCCAGATGAGCCAACCAAGCTGACCCCCGCAGGGAGAGAGAGCTGCCTGTTGTCAATGTCCTCATTGGTGGGGGTGTCCAGTTTGCTCAGGAGAACTTGTCTGTGCCTTTGTCCAGAGGAAGGTGGTTTCTGCCTCCTGTTCTGCTATTAATCAAACATTATTGTATCTCCCTTATACTGGGCATTGTGTAAACCCCTGTCCCTAAAACCAGGGAGTCTCCTTAAGACAGCCTTTCCTTCTTTCCTTGTCACCCTGATACTCACAAACTGTATGCTTAGGATTGCAGCTTAGGATTTTATTACATTCATAAAATGGCTCCTCTGCTCTAGATTCAGGCCCTTGTTCCAGGGCTGGGACCAGGATGAGGTAAAGGAGGTGCCCAGGGTATAAAATGTGTGGATACACTCACTCCTAGGGCTGTGCAAGTCCTGGTCTGCCTCTTCCTCTTAAGCCTCAATCACTGTCATAGCTTCTTAACTCTCCTCCCTGTCTCTGATCTCACCCCCACCCAACACACTTTCCATATAACAACCAGAATTTTCTAGAGCAAATCACATGTGATCACTTTACACTCCTGCGTCATGGGCTCTCCTTTGCCTCAACCCTATGGTGTGTAGATAAAACACGCATTGTCTGGCCCCTACCTACGGTTTTACTATTCCGGCTGCTTTTATACCCTACATTTCCACCGGATACTGGTTATTCTTGGAAAAATCCTAGCCCTCGAATCATTCTGAGGTTGAGAACGCCATCGTTCCTCAGCCTCCTCCTTCTCCCCATAACTCCTCCCACTTCCATACCCAGCTCTAGTATCACCCTTTGTGCTTCTTCTTGGATTCTCCTCCCCGGAGCTTGTGCCTCTGTTTTCCCACGGTGCTGTGTTCAGCTGTCTTCAGAGCACTTTATGAGACTTGCTGCTCCCATTTCCAACTCTCCTACCCCGCTGCTCACTCCTCTGGGGCAGTCAGCCTCTTTTGCATCTTTACATGCTGGGGCACTGATAGAGTGACTTGTGAGCAGACGGATTTCAATACTAGCTTTCTGAGTAAATGCAGTAAATGGAGGCTGGCTCTAGGGGGAGATTCTGGAATATGGGGAGGGGGAAGAGGTAAAAATAGGTGTTTTTCAGATCCTGGAGGAAGTGGAGGTTAGGAAAAACAGGTTCGTTCTTTTTGTCAGCCCTTTGTTCAGGCCTAACCTGAAGTCTTGGTACAAGTTACTGCAAGAGGAATTTGAGTAATTCTCTCTTGGGGTCAAAAGCTCTTCTTTCAGATCCTTTTTCTTTTTCACTTTTTATTTTGAAAGAATTTCAAACTTACGGATTTTTATTTTTTTTTAATTTCAGAATATTTTGGGAGTACAAACACTTTGGCTACATATATTGCCTTTGTACCTCCCAACTCAGAGTTACAAGCATGCCCAGCCCCCCGACATTGTGCACCGTACCCATTAGGTGTGAATTCACCCATCCCCTCCTCCCCCTCCCACCTACCTGATGCCCTATGAATGTTGCAGAAGTGTTGATCAGTTAATACCAATTTGATGGTGAGTACACGCGGTGCTTGTTTTTCCATTCTTGTGATACTTCACTTAGAAGAATGGGCTCCAGCTCCATCCAGGATAGTACAAGGGGTATTATATTAGTTCATCATTTTTTTTTATGGCTGAGTGGTACTCTATGGTATACATATACCACATTTTATTAATCCACTCGTGTGTTGATGGACCCTTGGGTTCTTTCCACATCTTTGCAATTGTGAATAGTGCTGCTATGAACATCCGAGTGCAGATGTCTTTTTTATAGAATATCTTTTTTTTCCTTTGTGTAAATACCCAGTAGTGGATTGCTGGCTCAAATTGTGGTTCTACTGTGAGTTCTTTGAGGTATCTCTATATTAATTTCCACAGGGATTGTACTAGTTTGCAGTCCTGCCAGCATTGTAAGAGTGTTCCCTTCTCTCTGCATCTATGCCAACATTTCAAATTTACCAACTTTTAAAGGAAACGTACAAAACATGCTCTTACGCTACATGTCCAGATTCACTCATTGTACTTTGCCTCATTTGCTGTATTGTTCTTTCTCCTACTAAGTGAAGTATCCCAAGAATGGAAAAATAAGCACCACATGTATTCACCAGAAAATTGGTATTAACTGATCAACACCTACATGGACATATAGCAATAACATTTATCGGGCATCAGGCGGATGGGAGGGGGGAGAAGGGGGTGGATATATACATATATAATGAGTGCAATGCGCACCATCTGGGGGATGGACATGCTTGAAGGTCTGACTCCAGGTGGGGAAGGAGGGGAAGGCAACACACATAACCTAAATATTTGTACCCCCATAATATGCTGAAATAAAAAAAATAGTAAAAAATTTTTTAAAAAGATATATATACATCACTTATTTTCTGAACCATTCAAGAGTAAGTTCCCTACATCACATCTCTTTACCCTTTAATAATTTAGTATGTATTTCCTAGGAGCAAGGACATTCTCTTCCATAACCTCAGTAAAAATGTCAAAATCAAGGCATGTAACATGGGTATGGTACTGTATTTAATCTATAGTCCACATTCCAAATTAACCAGTGGTCCCAATAACGTCCGTTATAGCAACTATCTTTTTTTGGTCCAGGTTACAATCTAGGATCATACACTGCTGTTAGTAATTGTGTTTCTTTAGTTTCTTTTAATTTAGAGTGGTTCCCCAGCCTTTCCTTGTTTTTCATGACCTTGACATTTTTGAAGAGTACAGACCAGTTGATTTGCATAACATCCTTGGATTTGGACTTGTCTGAGTTTTCCTCAGGATTAGAAATGCCACAGAAGCGATGCTATGTTCTGCCTCCTTGGGGGAACCTCACATCAGGAAGCAGGGGATGGGTTTGTCCTGTTGTTGATGACATTAGCGTCAACCCCTTGGTTGAGCTGGTATCTGCCAGGTTTCTCTGCTGTTAAGGTTTTCTTTCTTCTGTAACTGGCAAGTAACTTGTGGGGAGATACATTGAAACAATGTAAGTATCTTGTTACTCAGCAACTTCCACCCTCAGATTCTTTTTTCCTCAGGTGTTCCTTCGTTTTTTGTGCCGTTGTCATCATCTTCTGTCCTGAGCACTTTTCCTTCCTTGCGGCTCTGGCAAAACTGTCTCCTCTGAATGGGTGTGGGGTGCACACAGGGCCTGCACACTCTAGGGCTTGGTTCCAGAACCTCTGGGGGTGGGCAGGAGTCCTGGTTGCCTCGAATCTATATGGTTCTCGGGATACAGCCCCTCTTGGGTTAAGGGACCCCACAGCTGGCTGCTTGGTGTCATAGTTTGTTGTTTGGCTGCCAGTTTCTTCCCATCCCTTAATTTCCATCCTCTCAGAATGGAGTCCTGCTTGTGCCATGTCTTTTCTTTGCATCTCCTGTGGGCTCTCCCTTGGTCACTTGGGCTAATTCCAGAGAGTCTCCCTTTGCATGCACACTGAGAGAGCTGCCTCTCAACTCCAGGCACCTGCCTCAGCTCCTTGACCTCAGCTCTGACTTTTCCACACCTTGCTGCTGATGTAAGTTAACCTCAGAGTCTCTCCTCACTCTCCCTGCCTACTGTCTGAGTTTTAGTCTGTTGAACTTGCTTTTTGTTCCTTCTTTCTTTTGTCCATCCATCCACCTGTCCACCCACCCATCTATCCATCCACCCATTCATCCATCCACCCATCTATCCATCCACCCATCCATCTATCCATCCATTCATTTACCCAGCCGTCTATCTATTCATGCATCCATCCATCCACCCACCCATCTATCTATCCATCATATCCATCCATCTATCCATCCTTCCATCCATCCATCCATCCAACCATCCATCCATCCATCCATCCATGCGTGCAGTACCTTTTATATCTCAGGCATGTGCAGAGAAAAAGGGAGATAGAAATGACTGAGATACCACACTCACAGCATTGTGGAGGTCAGAGCTCACTGTCTAAAGGAGAGACAGAACTTGGGACAAAAAACCACAATATACACTAGAACTTTGTGGAGCAGAGAGGAGGGGGCACCCAATTCCTCCTGTATGCAACAGAGTTTCACAATGGAGAGGGTGGTGGAGC
>CAUYRT010062977.1:0-38789 GCA_963574885.1 Lepilemur ruficaudatus | reverse complement strand
GCGCCTGGCTGATGCCAGTTATTTCCCCTGTGTCTCACCTACGTGCATGGCTCATCTGTAAAAGACAATCTAACAGTATCTTTGCGATACATTGGTGTGATAATCAAACGAGATAATACATGTACGTAAGGGGCTCAGCAAGTCCCAGCCACCACAGTGGGAACTCATACAGGTTAATTTTTATTATTGACAATAAATCATTATTTATCATCATCATCATCATCACCAAAAGACAAAGCCCAGTCCACATGCATACATTTGGCAAGGCTTAATGAAGGAATGTCCCGAGTCTTAAAGAATAATTTAATTTTGACAGGACAAGGTAAGAGGAAACGCCCTGCAGAAAGCAAGGTCACGGAGAACAAGAGCAGAGAGGGACACTAAGGAGTGAGTTTGAGGGAACAGTGACGGTGCCATATGAGGACTGAGGCAGAAGAGAATACCTGTGGGGTCAAATGGAAGAAAAAGCCCAACAGGTAGTGTCATGTTAGAAAGCCATGAATGCCAAGATGAGGCAAGCTTCTCATTCAATAAGGGAAGGAAACGGTGTATTCTGTTTGTCATCTCCTGTCCTCCACTCTCAGGCCCTACTCCTTTGGCAAAGTGTCCACAGCTGAGACTAGAAGGCAGCTAAGAGAAAGAGAGGAAGGGATGGATGGTCCGGCAGGCCCAGGTGAGGTTTCAGAGTGAACTGGCAAAATGCACGCCCACTTCTGCAAGTGATGTCTCTGGACGAGAAACCTTCCTCAAAAGAGGGCACTTCCAGGATATAGGGCAAGCGGCCCGTTCAGAAGAGGATGCTACCAGGAGGCAGCCAAAGAGAAGGCCCACAATGATCCTCGATGGAAACGGTGACCTGAATGAGGCACCCAGCTCACGCAGAAGAGTGCTGGAGAGAGACGTGGACAGGCTCCCGGGTTTACTGACACACTGGCCATGGTGCTGGACATCCCCACCACCCCCAAATGCAACTCCCTTCCAGATACCCCAATTTCAGCCTTCTCTCCTCACTAGCTTCCAATTTGTGCCTTTTTCTACTACAATTCACCCAAAACATTTGTTAAGCACCTGCTTGTTCCCAGCACTGTGCTAGGGACTATGAGGACAAAGGGAAGAGGGAAAAAGAGAACTAGGAATATAAGACATGGATCTGGGGTCCAGACCTGCAACTGGTCCCAGAGCCTCTGTGAGCGGTGTTGGGAGGACAGGCACCCTAGCACCGCTTCTGGGGCACTGGGAGTGAGACCAGGAGAAAGCAAGGGGCAGCACAAAAAAGCGCAAGCCACCTGCGTGGTACATCAAAGGCAGGAGGGACCCCACCTGCCTGGGGAAGATCTTGGAGACGAGAACTGGCACAGGGAGGGGCAGCCAGGGTGCCGGAGGCTTCAGCAGAGAGGAGGAGACAGGTGCAGGATACGTGGGGTACGCTGGGGTAACTTTGGATGGCAGCCTAAATTAATTCAAAAAACAGATACTGAGCAACTCTACAGAGGGCAGGGCCTGGCAGGATGGGGTAGCCATTAGGAAACAAAGGATGGCTGCTCTCAAAGAGCACCCAGAACACGATGGGCTACAACCTGTAGCTCGGGCCTGCTGCTGGGCCTCGGAACCCAGCCAAGCCACCACCTGCCTTTGGATCCAAACTTACTTCCCCACTTTGGCTTCCAGTCACTGACTTACCTGCACCTGGGCAAATACTAGTGCCCGCACCTGGTTACATATCCTGCAGAGGCCTCTTCCTGGCAACCCAGTTCCTCACACCCAATCACAAAGTACTTACTACTTCCCCCAATTTCTCCCATGTTCACCCTTCCACCATCCTCAGCCTTCCTCTCGCAGGTTCTGTTTCACAATAAAATCTCTCCGTAACTCTTCGCAGCTCAAATCCAATCACTGCTTCTCCACTGCCAGCGGCATCAAGACGTTCTCAACTCACCTCCTCCAGGAAGGCTTCCCAGCTCCATCCCCTTCCAGCCTTGAGGCCAGTCCATTTCTCCTCTCCCTTGCCTTAGCGTGTGCTTTGCCCTGATTTTCCGGCCTCTACTGAATTTCCTCTTCCATGTCCTCAGGGCCAACGCCCACGCAGGCGCTCTACACAGCTGCCGCTGGCTGACTCGCTGCTCAGGTTTTGTTTATTTTCCTCTCCCCCAGTCAATCTGTCAGCAGTTCTAGAGCAAGGGTTAACCTCATCACCCACACCTTCTCTCAGCACCCCGTCTAGGGCTCTGCACATGGTAGGTGTGCAAAAGAATGGGATTAAAAGTTCAAGAGTTAACAGAGAGCGTGCACACAAGCAGCTGCAGCTACAAGTGAAGGGACATGCTAAGCACATCCACCCCCAGCACAAGTGACTGCATCACGTACAGGGAGAGGGTGACACGAGGGAGGCCTGCAGGGCTGCTGGTGGCAGTGGGTGAGGAGGCAACAGGGAAGGCACATGGCAAAGACTCTGGAGGCTCCAGGTGTGTCTAGCAAGTGTTGTACTTCTCTGAGCCTCAGTGTTCTCAGCTGGAGAATGGGGATAACGAGCCCTGGCCTCTGTCTCTCACAAAATGAAGACATACTCAAGTTTTTGAGAATTTCAAAGCTGCCAGGGCCTAGTGACTTGGCCTAACTCCATCATCTGTGCGATAAGGAAAGAGCTCTTCCAAGGTGAAAGTACACAGAGCAAGTCAAGTGGGCGGAACCCGCATGGCAGGTCCACAAAGCCAGGGCTCCGACTCTGTGCCCAGGAAGGCGCTTCCCGAATGCATGTTGGAAACCACTGGAAACTAGAAATAACGGGCTGAGACCAGCCCCACCTCACTGAGCGGCCCTGGGCGAATCGCTGCGTCTGGGCGCCTCAAGCTTCGTCATCAGAAAAAAGTGGAACCGAGAATGCCCCACAGGGTGGCTAGGAGGATCCTACGGGGACGGAGTGCAGGCACGAGGAACAAGGAAAACCCTCGCCTTACACGCCACGGCTTTCTTCAGAGCTGAGCCTCATCCAGTATGAAGAGGACAACTTGGGCTCCCGATTCTGATAGCCTTGGGTTCGAACCCTGAGGGACCTCGCGCGAGGCATTTTAGGGCTCCGAGCGTCAGTTTCTCCATCTGCAAAACGGGCCCGAGAGCAGGAATAAGGCTGCCGCCCGCAGGCTGGGACGCGGCAGGCGGCTCCCGCGCCGCGCCGGAGGGATGCTCGCGGTGCGGCCGCCCGGGGGCTGCGCGCGCCGGGCCGGGGGCGGGAGCGGGAGAGGGACCCGGGGGCGGGTCCGCACCGGCCGCCCCCCGAGGGAGGGGGAGGGGCGGCGCACGTCGCGTCGCGCACCGCCCGCCGCTGTCTCCTGGAGCCGTCACTCGCGCAGCCCGCACCGCCTTTGCGCGCGCGACCCTTACATAAGCGTCCCTGGTGGCGGCGCCGGCGCACGCTCTCCCGCTCCGACACGCCACGGGAAGAGAAAGATGCGGAGTGCCGCGGACACTCACCTCCTCGCCGCCACCGCAAGTCGTCACCGCAGGTCGTCACCGCCAGCTCTCCCACCACTGCCTCCACTGACAGAGAACAGCTGCGGTCTCCGCGCAACCGAACTTGCTGCAGTCCCGGCCCCGCCTCGCAGACTTCCTATTGGCCCAGGCAGCCCAACCCCTCCCGTTATTGGGCAGTGTTCCCCGTCACTCCCCGCTTCCTCGCTCAGGACTCCTCCCTACGCCCGCCTGTCCGTCACGTTTAAGCCTTGGCGCCCCACGTCGGCCCCGCCCCCCTCGTTCTCGGCGGGCTCTTTGATTGGCGGCGACGCTGGGCGAGCCCGCCCCTGGCGCGCCACCGCCCACTCCCTTGTCTCCGGAGCCTCACGTGGGCCGCCGGACCCTGCCGCGGCCCGCAATAGGCGGAAGTGGCAGGGCTCCGACGTGCCGTGATTGGCTGTCGGTGGGGGTGGGGACGTTCGATTCATTCACTCAGTAGCACGTGTCTCCCAAAGCCGCAAGCATAACAAATGGCATGGGGACTCAGGCGTCCGGGACAGACGCATATACAAGCTAGCGAGTGCAGAGGAGGTTGGAGGAAAAGCCTTAGTGAAGGGCAGGAGGAAGGAGGAGCTTGTGCCACACGGGTTTACACGACTGTGTCCTTTAGCGGCTGCGTGGGTGGTGATAGTGGTCAGGAGCCCATCTCTGTGTGACCTTGGACCAGCAACGTCACCTCTCTGAGGCTCAAAGCGGAGCCGCTCAGGACCTAGAGGGTTTGAAAGGCTTGGTTGAGACACGAAGGGAAAGCTTCATTAACTAGGCGCTGTGCCAACCAGCGTATAAGGGAGTGACCAAACTAATCAAAATTCCTGCCTTCCAGTGACAGCAGACAATAAACAAATAAAATATACGGTACATTGGATGGCAATCAGAGCATGGAGAAAAAATAACCTGCTTCCAGACGGTTAGGAGAATCAGAGACCATGAGAACATCTTGTTAACTAGAAATTGCTTATTGAATAATGGAGAGATATTATGACTCCCTTCTCAGACTCTTGCAGAAACAGGTTATTCCAACTTCCTTGTCCTTTCTTCCTTCCACCTATATCGAAGAACTTCAACCCTGGATCAGATCCAACACAGCTTTTGTAGTAGCAGAACAAGGATTAAAATCCCAGTTCTCCACATTCACACGTTCATTAGATCAACAAACACCTCCTGAGCACTTAGTAGGTGTCTGGTGCTGTGCTGGAGACCCAGTAGTGAACAAGACACAGACTCTGCAATCACATCATAGAGCTCACATTCTACTGGATGTCCAACTCCAAATACTCCTTCTATGTAAAAACTTTATGCAGGAAAGAGTTAAAGCTGAGCGTGGTGTTGAGCACCTTGTAGTCCCAGCTACTCAGGAGGCTGAGGCAGGAGGATCCCTTAAGCCCAGGAGTTCAAGGTTGCCATGAGCTATGTTTGTGCCA
Organism: Lepilemur ruficaudatus; assembly: GCA_963574885.1. Classification (NCBI taxonomy): domain Eukaryota; kingdom Metazoa; phylum Chordata; class Mammalia; order Primates; family Lepilemuridae; genus Lepilemur; species Lepilemur ruficaudatus. The sequence continues at coordinate 33,861 of CAUYRT010062977.1, read as the reverse complement.
CTGCACTCCAGCCTGGGTGACAGAGCAAGATCCTGTCTTTAAAAAAAAAAAAAAAAAAAACAAAGAACCGTGAAGGCCAAGTGACCTCAGGCAGGTACCCTCCTCCCTCTGGGCTAAATTTCCTCATAAAATGGGTTGGACTTATTGGACACTAATTTACTTATTGTCCCTATTACTCTTCTAGTGCATGCTGACATAGTGATTTCATAACTACCTGTATCTTATCTCCCCTGTGGTGTTCATGTAAATTCTGGATCCCACAGGGGCACAGTGGTTCATGCCTGTAATCCTAACACTTTGGGAGACTCAGGCTAGAGGATGGCTTGAGGCCAAGAGTTTGAGACCTCCTCTCTACAAAACAGAAAAGAAAAAAATTAGCTAGGCATGGTGGCACACACCTATAGTGCCAGCTACTCAGGAGGCTGAGGCAGGATGGCTTGAACCCAGGAGCCCAAGTGACAGAATGAGACCCTCTCTCAAAAAAAGAAAATGGATATTGATTCCTGTGTCCCTCAGAAAAGGCAAGCCCTTGCTCTAGGGCAGGCCATGTGACAGAGGCTGCGACGTGCTGGCTCAGTCCCACTTGGTTCCTATGACCCCCTCGGTCTGAAACAGGGCAGGTGGGTGAACCACTCAGGTTCAGGTGACTCCCACATCAACACCACCAGATGGAGGTCTCAACAGAGAAACTGAGTAGAACCAGAAAATGGACTGCTGCAAGCAAAAGAAAAAAGGGATTTGAACTGGATATAAATTATCTAGTTCAAGTTATTAATAGATTAGAAAATAAGACACTTCTCCATCCAGTGTCTCCTACCTCCAGGATGAGTTTTCCAGGAGGACAAAGTTGGGAAGTGTATTCCATTCCAGGAAGCGAAAACTACCTGGGCAACAGCCTGGATATGGAGTCTAATGTGGCTAGAAAACTGTTTCTCAGTGTGGCCCTACTAGTGACAGAACCTTCCTAGGACTGTGTGCCAGTGGGAAACAGACTCCTGAGCTCCACCCCATGGCTCTTATGCATATTAACCATCAACTCAGGTCCTAGAATTACCATCAGAATCCTGAGTAGCCCAGGCCCGGGAAATCCCTGTCTGGGGAATGAGACCCTCTGCATCTCATTGTTACTGTTCGTAGCTCTCTGAACAGCTCTACTGTTAGTAGTAGTAGTGTTGAGACGCACTGAGAAGCCTTAGAAGTACTGTCTAGACTTCCTGGGTGACAAGGATCTTCTGGTGCTCTTTAAAAACAATAGCAAACATATTCCTGGTCCCACCCTCCCCCGTGTATTATGAGTCAGTATATCTGGGGTGGGGCCCAGGAATCTTCGTATTGATTTTTTTTAACAAGCCCCCAACTGATTCTTTTTTTTTTTTTTTTGAGACAGAGTCTCACTCTGTTGCCCAGGCTAGAGTGCCGTGGCGTCAGCCTAGCTCACAGCAACCTCAAACTCCTGGGCTCAGGCGATCCTCCTACCTCAGCCTGTTGAGTAGCTGGGACTACAGGCATGCACCACCATGCCCGGCTGATTTTTTCTATATATTTTTAGTTGGCCAATTAATTTCTTTCTACTTTTAGAAAGAGACGGGGTCTTTCTATTTTTAGTAGAGACGGGGTCTTGCTCTTGCTCAGGTTTCAGACTCCTGACCTTGAGCCATCCTCCTGCCTCGGCCTCCCAGAGTGCTAGGATTACAGGAGTGAGCCACCAAGCCCGGCCTCCAACTGATTCTTAATATCTGAGAAGCTTGGTAAACTTTGCTGAGTCCTAAGAAGATGCAGCAGGTGAAGCCAGACAGATGGGCTGAGACCAGTTCGTGGAGGGTTGGCCAGGAGTAAGCTCTGGAGCATAGAGCGCAGGCAGCAGGACTCTGGGAGGAGGAATGTCATGTCCAGGGACCTTTGCAGAACAGTTCAGGGGCTTCTGTAAGGCTGGGAGTGCAGGTCTGTCTTACTGCTTCCTACTACCCCTCAGTTTCTAGAAAGTTCTTGTGCTTTTTTTTTTTTTTTTTTTTTGAGACAGAGTCTCACTCTGTTGCCTGGGCTAGAGTGACGTGGCGTGGCATCAGCCTAGCTCACAGCAACCTCAAACTCCTGGACTCAAGCAATCCTTCTGCCTCAGCCTCCCAAGTAGCTGGGACTACAAGCATGTGCCACCACGCCCGGCTAATTTTTTCTATATATTTTTTAGTTTGCCAATTAATTTCTTTCTATTTTTAGTGGAGACGGGGTCTCACTCTTGCTCAGGCTGGTTTCCAACTCCTGACCTTGAGCAATCCACCTGCCTCGGCCTCCCAGAGTGCTAGGATTACAGGCGTAAGCCACCACACCCGGCCAACTTTTTTACCTTCTGTCTCTCACTCCCTCCTCAAACTTCTGAACTAAAATGAAATCTCAAGCCCCCCAACTGACTGAATAGACCCCCTCCTGGCCAAGGGCACTCCAGAAATACCCTAAAGCTGAGTTGAAAGGTCAGACACACCTCTTCATGCCCCACTCCCTTCTTAGAGATGTCCTTTGTAACTCATTGACAAGCCTGAGGCTACGAAAGGCAAGGCTTAAACCACACCTCCAGGTCCTTAATTTACTTAACAACTCACTCAAGGCCAGTGGCTTGTTTCTGTTAACAGACATCCTTATCTTTTTGTTTTTTTGTTTTTTTTTTTTGAGACAGAGTCTCACTCTGTTGCCCGGGCTGTAGAGTGCCGTGGCATCAGCCTAGCTCACAGCAACCTCAAACTCCTGGGCTCAAGGAATCCTTCTGCCTCAGCCTCCCGAGCAGCTGGGACTACAGGCATGCGCCACTATGCCCGGCTAATTTTTTACATATATTTTTAGTTGTCCAATTAATTTCTTTCTATTTTATAGTAGAGACGGGGTCTTGCTCTTACTCAGGCTGGTCTTGAACTCCTGACCTTGAGCTATCCACCCGCCTTGGCCTCCCAGAGTGCTAGGATTACAGGTGTGAGCCACCGCGCCCGGCCACTTATTTACTTTTTTATTTCTCCCTTCCTTTCTATAGAATGTAAGCAGGGACCTCTGTCTTGGTAGTGCTATATCCCCAATGCCTAGAGAGTTGCCTTGTACATAGTAACCCTCTAAAAATATTCATTTCACTCTGTTTGTGGGGATTTAGGGGAACAGCTGGTGCTATTGTAAATTACTACACAGTTTGGCAATACCTATTAATAATAGAAATGTTCACGCCCTTTGATGCAGCATTTTTACATCTAGGTATCCTGCAGATATGCTTTTGAAAAATCAGATATATATATATATATATATATATATATATATATATATATACACAATGGTATTTATTATGCAGAAAAAGTTAACATAGCAAGCCTGAGATATGCTTTATCTAGATAAGCCTTAGAAAGGCTTGCACTGACATGAAACTTTCCCTAAGTGATAAAGCTGTTTCACTTAGTTGAAGACTGAACATCTCTTTTCCTTCTGGAAATTTGGAATTTTGGTAGTTGGTAGTCAGGAGTAACCTACATGACAAGCCCCCAGTGTGAAAACTTTGTCACTGAGTCTGTAATGTGTTTCCTTGGGCACAAATTTTGCCCACATTATTGCATTTTTGAGGGGTTGCTACTGAAGGAAGGAGCACATTCAGTATGTCCTTGCATGGAATATAGGAAGCCTATGTGTGGATTTTCCCAGAATCTGCTTGTTTCTTTTCCTCTTGTTAGTTCTTTTGCTGTAATAAACCTTAGCATTTAGTTCAACTGTATTCTGAGGCTGTGAGTCCTAGTGAATCATGGGATATATGGATGGTCTTGGGGACCCCTGACACAGTCACAGTAAATTTTTCCCCAGGAACATTAAAATAAGCAAAATGTTTATCTATAGAAGACTAGTTATGGCACACACATAAAAAGGAATACTATACAGTAATCCTATATGCTGATATGAAAATATTGACAAAATATATTGTTGATGGAATAAAACAGGATTCAAGGTGGTTTGTGTAACTCAGATGCTACTGTTTGTGCACATGCACATTTAAGTATTTAGCCACACAAGTGGCTATTTAAAGATAACTTAATTAAAATGAAGTTAAATAAAAATTCAGTTCCTTCATATCAATAGCCACATTTCAAGGCTTAATAGCCACATATGGATAGGAGCTATCATACTGGACACCACAGATATAGAGCATTTCCATTATTGCAGAATGATGTTTTAGATAGTACTGATCTATATCTTTTTTTTTGATGTTTACTATTTATACCATGTGCATATTTTGTTATTATTCAAAAAACCATTTAAAACAAAACAAAATATTAGTTGAATGGATGAATGATGGATGTTGACTAAAAAGTCTCTGCTGGAAGACTATTCTGAGAATCTCAACAAGATCAAACCACCTATTTTTATGGTGGAATTTTACATCTAGTTAATGTAGCTATAATAGTAACATAAATTCTCGGTACCTTATTATAAAAGTAAATCTTCAGCTTAGGGGTTGAAGCCAATTACAGATCTTGGAAACCCTAGCAAATTCTCCAGGGAGAGTGCCAAGGAGCACAGAGTGGGATTATTGGTCTCTCCCCTTCACCAGCTCCAGCAATGTATGCCGTAGGCATTTGGCAGCTCTAGCATACTAGTACGCAGAATAGAACAGACCTCTTTGCTTCTCTTTCTCTTCCTCCCTCCCTCTCTCCTTCCCTCCCTTAATAAATAGCTCTTGTAACTTTATATCTAAAAAAGAAATTACAGTTGATTTTTTATGCTTGAGAGATTGAACACTGAGAGATATCAGTAATGGTACTATTAACATTTTTACAATTCAGTTTGGTATTTACGTGCCTACTGAATATATGGGCTTTATCTTTGTGGTCCTTGTGGTCCAGCATGGGAGATGGGAAAAGACCACTTGATGTTATAGGATTAAGTGGTGCCAATATAAAGGTTTGCTCAAGGTGTAACAGAACATGGAAAAAGGCTGCTTGACCCAGTTATGAAGTAAGACATACGAGGTAGAGAGGATGGGAAGATTGCTCCAGGCAGAGGATAGGTATCTTTGGCAAAGACAAGAGGGTGTGAAAGAGAATGGCTTGTTGGGAGCCTCACAACAGTTGAGTGCTGAACCCAAAACTGCAGGTGGAGACTAGGGCAAGAAGTAACAAGAAAGGCAAATTAAGTTAAGTGGGGGAGGCCTTATGCTGAATGCTGAGTAGGCTGGATTTTATCTGGTAGGGATTGGGAAACCTAAAAAGACTATGAGAAGAAGTATCAGATTTGTGTAGATTTCTCTGAATGCATGTTGAGGAATGGAATCAGAGAGACAAAACCCAGGTGAGGATACCTGCTGGGGACTGATGTCACAATCCCGATGAAAGCTGATGAAGGTCTTATCTATTAATACCTTTCAATTGGCATTTCTCTCTTCCTATATGTTTCCTATTTTTGCTTCATCACATATCTTATCCATTATTTTATCCATTTATTAAGGTGTCTTATTTTTTGATGCATTTAAAAATAGGTTGCAGGGGCTAGAATATTTCATTCCTAAATACTTAAGCGTGCATAATATTTTAATATATATTATATGATTATATTTTTTATTATTATGGTTACAAAATAGTTGTACATCTTTATAGAGTACCTGTGATGCTTTGATACAGATGTACAATGTGAATTAATCAAACCAGGGTAATTGGGGTATCTATCACTTTAGGCATTTAACATTTCCTTGTGCTAGGAACATTCCAATTTCATTCTTTTAGTTATTTTAAAGTATACCCTAACTTGTTGTTTATAGTCAGTTTCTTGTGCTATCAAACTACATTTTTGCACCCATTAACCATTCCAATGTAATCCCCCCTCCCTGCTACCCTTTCCAACATCTAGTAGCCATCATTCTACTCTCTATCTCCATGCAATCAATTATTTTTAATATTTAGCTCCCACGTATGAGTGAGAAATGTGAGATTTGTCTTTCTGTGCTTGGGAGAGAAGTCAATATATTGAAAAGATATCTGCACTCCCATGTTTATTGCAGCACTATTCACAGTAGCCAAGATATGAAATCAACCTAAATGTTCATCAACATATGAATGAATAAGGAAATTTGGTACATATCCACAATGGAATATTATATAGCCACAAAAAGAGTGAAATCCTGCCATTTGCAGCAACAGGGATGGAACTAGAGAACATTTTGTTAAGTAAAATAAGCCAGAATGCATATTATTAACTTGATTTCCAAATTTGCTTACTTTTATAAGTATGTAATACATTGAAAAATTACATATGAAATCTGTTATCTTAATGATGTATCTTACTGATATTTTAAAATTCAAGCACTTTTATTATTTTTATGCTGTTATTTAAAGGATATTTTTCATATTTCCCTCATAGTCAGAGCATGATACTTTAGAAAATATAAACCTAGTTTATTCAATATGGTTTTTATGATGTTGCCTCATGGAGAAGTTAGAAATAATCATGCCTACCACTGAGAGGTTTGACGTGTGTCTACTGTGGGCTTAGAAATCGATTGCACGCCACTAACTCTTACATTGAGACATTGCCACAGCCTTGCAAGTGACCATGCCTGAGTTTCAATTAATATCTTCCCAATAGAATGTTTAGCTTGGAAGGCATTATAAATCTAGGCCTACTAAGAGCTTTGTCTTTGTAGCAGAGCTTGGTAGAATATTTCTTGAGAATATGTAGTTTAAATATTCCATACAGACAAATATTTTGTCTAAAATCCCTATTCCTAACCTTTCATTGTATGTAAAGACTTTCTTCCTTTTATATTATAAATCCTTACTCTATGAGCTTAATTTCTGGACATATATATATTTCTTGTTCTGGTATCATATGCTAAATTGCTGCTGAATTATCTTTCTTGCTAAAAATAATCCATCATTGCCCCTCTTTCTAACCACATAGTACTTTTTGAATGGTGGCCTGGTATGACTCTGTCAGTGACATCCAGAGGACTAGGGTGCAAGCTGGCAGGGTGGGGCTGAAAATTAATTACAACCCTGGATTATTCACTTTGTTCACATGTATTAATATGTGTTTCTTTAGTTGTCGTATGTGTCAGATGTATCAGTGTCCTTTTTTCTATGATAAGGTTAAACAAAACTGTTCCATTGATTGGACATGCATAAATAATTTGTTTGAAAAAGGGTATAGCAAAGGTGCTTTCAGAGTCTGAAAGAGCTGCTCTTACCCTTCCTCTGAGGCATATTCCTCCAGCTGAGCTCCACATCCCAATTTCCCTCTGTTTGCATCGCTAGTACTGTGACATATGACCTTTCTCTCTGGAACCTTCCATGTCACCCTCTCTGTTGTTTATTTTCTATCAGTACTTAAACATGCACAAGTCTCACCTTTCTTAATTTTTTATAAAGTTCTTCTTTGGTTTCATATTTTTCTCTGAGCACCATCTTGCCTTTTGTTCCTTTTTCTTCAATGACTTATCCACACCTGTCATCTTTTCTTTATCACTTTTATTCCTTAGATTACTGCAATGTACCTTCTATTCGCACTTTCCAATGATAGAGTTATTTTCCCCAAAGTCGCTAAATTAATGGACTTTTTACCATCCTAAATCTACTTATTTTACTTAATTTCTTTTGCAACCTAGTAGCTAATATTTATTGAAGACTTACTATGTGTCAGGCCTTATTTGAAGTGCTAACCTCAAAGCAATCTATAAAGTAAGTACTATTTTTTGTCCCTATTTGTCACATGAGGAAACTAAGGCAAAAGAGGTTGGGAAAGTTCTTCAAGGTCACTCAATAGTAAGTGATAGAGTCAAGATCCCAAGCCAGGGAAGTGACTATGATTTGAATGTGTCTTTTAAAATTCTTGTGTTTGAAACCCAATTTCCAATACAACAGCATGGAGGTGGGGCCTTTATGAGGGCAAAGCCCTATGGATGGATTAGTGTCACTAGAAAAAGGGCTTGCAAGAGTGGCCTCTCTCCCTTTCACTCTTTTGTCATGTGAGGACACTGTGTTCATCCTTGCTTGCCCCTCTGCCTTCCACCATGTGAAGATGCAGCAGATATCAAATGCCAGTCCTTGATCTTGGACTTCCCAGCCTCTAGAACTGTGAGAAATAAACTTCTGTTATTTAGCAATTACCCAGTCTGTGGTGTTCTGTCACGGCAGCACACATGGCTTAAGACAGTGACCCTAGAGATGCTTGATGTGGGATGCTATTGACTATTCTTCCCAGTCTCTGACCTGTGGGCATCCTCTTGTCTCTATTTTCTTTCTCTCAAATCCATCCAATTTTCTTCACCTTGCTACCACTCTCTTAGTTTGGAGAACACTTACCTCTCAACAGGAAAATTTAAAATGTTTCCCAATCAGCCACTCTGCTTCCAGGTTTTTCCTATCCAGCTCAGTTTTCAAACCATGGTCATGGTGGCATTGCTGAAGCTCAAATCTGATCACACCAATCTCTCTGCTTAAAATATTTCAGTGGCTCCCTGATTTTCAGCTGAAAATACAAGTCTCCTTATACCATCATAAAGGAGCTTCAAGATGTGAATCCTGTCAAATTTACTTCTTTGGTTTCATCTCAGGACATTCTCAGTTTGCCTTAGTGGATCCTCATCTCCTGGCCCATGCTCGAAAGAACTAGAAGAGAGAATTTTGAATGTTCTTACCACAAAGAAATGATAAATGTGTGAGGTGATTCTCAGGATCTTTTTCAATTCTCTCTTTCTTGTTCTTCCTAGAAAGTTCTTGCCTTCTGTGTCCTTTAGTTTGGTCTCAGTTTAGACATCCCTTCTCTCCGCCCCCTAGTTCTAGAGTACGTGGCCTTCTGCTGTGTGCCTTCAGGGCTCCCTATTTAGATTTCGAGCCTAGGGCTTACAATTTTGTTTTTTTCTTAGACATTGACTATTGCTTTCTCCATCAGAATATGTCTTGTTGACTTAGCCCAATGTCTGATACATGGTAGATATTCATTACATAGTTGTTGAATGACTGTCAAGTATTTTAGAAACTTTGAACAATGCTAAAACATGGACCCTTAAGTGCATTTTAGTTGGTTTCATGATGCTTCTGGACCTCCCTTTCCTCTCTTGTGAAATGAGAGTATCGTAGGTATAATATGCTTTTATGCTAGAGGCATAAAATTTAAGAAGCACAAGTTTCTTCTCAAAAGACATAGTGGATTTTTGTTATTAACAAGAAAAACTGGATTAAATATTTATAAAAATTTATATCCCCCCATTCTTACTGATTTATTAATCTCATGTTTTTTGTGAGAAGTGGATTGGTTTAAGATGAAAAATTAACAAGTTGGAAGTGTGTTTATTTTGTCTGTATCATAAAAGCATGATCCCATAGCTTTTAAATTGGTAATTCACAGGAGAAAGTCACAATAGTGTGGGAAAAATGGAATGGTGCATTTTATGCATAGAACAATGTATCAAAACTAAGAAACTTACATCCATGTGCTTATGAAAATAAATTATTCTGTGAACTATTTTTACTTTTCTTGAAGAACTGTAGAAAACAGAAGGAAGTTTCTATTTATTGAGTTTATGCTTACAGCTCTTGATTCACTCCTTACCTCCTCCAGCAGATTTTTTTTCCCTAAAATGCACTGGTTCAAGACTGTTTTTCTTTTCTTTTTACATTGTTCACTTCTAACTGTTTTAAGGTTTTTGTGGGTTTTTGTGCCTTTTTAGGACTTTTATAATTTGGGTCTGATTTCCTGAATGATCAGTAAAAGCTTTATCATTAGGCTATATCTATTTGGAAGTCACTGTATATATTAGTCAGGATTTTAGGTTACGCCATGGTAACGAACAACTCCAAATATCTGTGGTCTCAAATAACCACATTTTATTTCTCCTTCAGCAATGTGTATTATGGGTCCACTGGGGGTTGGGTTTGTCATACCTGTTTAGGAACCCAGGTTGAAAGGGTAGCTGCCATCTTGAGCGTGGTCAGCTCCTGTGCCAGAAGGGAAAAAGAAAGCTTGAACATCTCCGACTGCCCATCCGATGCTCTGGACAACTTCCTCTGAGCTTATGGATCATTGAACAGAAATAGTCACATGGCTCTGTCCATACGGATGTCTTAAAGTTCCCAGAAGATGCAGAACTGGACATACTTGGGAAACCATGCTGACTACCTCAGTATGTCCCTGATATCTTCATTCCCATGACAATTTGACTTGCAACAGTTCTTTTAAATGACCTTCTTAGCATTTTCAAGAGTAATCCTTATTGATATCACGCCAGAATCCAAGTCAGCCTGTATATCTTATCCTAATTCCTTTCCTAATGCTCCTATGCAAAGGCATAGATAGGGTCACAGTGCTGTAGCATTAGCAGCATGTCCCTGTTGTTATCTGATTCCTGTAGTGTCACTGCCACACTGCCCTGCAGCTCAGACCTGGGTCTTGTTTTCCTGTTTCTAATGGTTAAGTCATTACTTCTACATTATAACCACTTCCTTTTCTCTCTCGAGGGTGTCGGCATCCAAAGACTAGGAAGCATTCATTTCCTGGCTTTGATAATTTAGACCCTTGTAAAGGAAATTTATTTATTTATTTATTTTCAGCATATTACGGAGGTACAAATGCTTAGACTACATATATTGCCTTTGCCCCACCTGAGTGAGAGCTCCCAGCGTGTCCATCCTACAGACAGTGCGTACCACACCCGTTAGGTATTAATATACCCATCCCCTCCTCACCCCTCCCACCTGCCCAAAATTTTGATCACGGAATTATAAGATTGCTTACATTACTTTACAAAATGCCTCTTGAGCCTGGCTCGAGAGGATTCTAACTAGAAAGCAGCAAATCCGGGGAGCACAAAAGATAAGGTGCTGTAATTAGAATGGGACTTTACCTCAGAGGGTGATGTACCATACCTTGTAGGGTTCCCACAGTGCTTTCTGTCTGTCTGCTTTCTTGTTTGTTTGTTTATTCCTGACTGTATGGCTGTATCAGTTGTAACTATCCTTTCATTCACAGGAATTTTAAGTTGTTACTATCTTACTTATGTTTTCAGCAGTCTCCAACATTGAGAGTGGAAACATGGATTTATAGTTGGTAATTTGGTTACTTACTCTCGAAATGTGCATGGCAATTGACTTACTACAGGTGTTTTCCCAACAGCATCCTTAATTAATAGGCCCTAGATAAACTATGACTTTAGACAGTTTTGTACACATATTTGAATGCAGGCACAATGCTCAAAATTGAAAAGAGGAAAGCCAGCTTTCCCCATTTTTCCATGCTACTTTGGGGACCTTTCTTATAACACAATAGTCTTTTCAAAATCCCCCACCCATTTTTTTATAATTATGACTGAGTTTTAAAGATTTTTAATATCTCCCTGAGCTACATATGATGTTCTACAGGTTCTTTGCTTTCATCAAATAGTCAATTATATCACCTATGAATACACTGAGCCAATGAAAGAAAAAAGTGACTCCAGGAAGAGGCTGCTATGGGTAAAATCTTCACAAGGATTCTTTCCAAACAAAACCTTAAAATAAATTTGGAGCATGGAGCAGAGTATAATGGTGACAGCAGTGTGCCTGCTGCCTACCAAAAGTTGAATTCTGTGTCAGGAATGATAATTACCAGCTATGAAGCAGAAAACCCATCAACTCTGTCCTGATTACTAATTAATCAAGTGCTAAAGGCATTTAAGCCAGTGACCCTGTTTCAGAGATGGAAGTCACAAAGTGATGCTTAAGATTTAAAGGGACATGGGTCCACTGCACTCCACCTTCCCCCACAAAAAGGTTAAATGCAATGTTAAAATAATCCTGTTAGGCTTGTTTGCTTTGGTTTGGTCACTTGTCTTATCCTCATAGAAGCAGAATTCAACAGAGGGAGTGTGGCTATCTGAAGGCTCAGATTTGAACTATAGAATGGTTTCCTTGTGAAGCTTCCTGAAGATTCTACAATCCCACCTCCACATTAATAACCAGTCAGATTTGTTTTAATAGAGGCTTTTTTGTCATTTAAATTGTTTAGGTTCTGTCTTTAGGTAATACATGTTCACTGGTAAAGATTTAAAAAATATGGAAAATAATAAAGAAAAATATTTGTCATAATGCCACTGCATTACATTTTGGAATCTGGTTTTCCATGCGTTTTATTTTTTATTGATAAATCAATTTATTAAATCACATTGTATGTTTCTTTTATAATTTGATATTTTTATAAACAGTTTTATGACATGAAATTTATTTTGTCAAGTAACTTACTATTACTGGGTAGTATTCAATGGAGTAAATTTAAAAAAAATGTGTCCACCCAAATTTTATTAGTGGACATTTAGATTGATTCCAATTTTTCACTTCTGTAACCCTGAAAAAAATATACTTTTGCATAATATTGGTGTATGTCTCTAATTAATTCCTTAGAATAAATGGTTATATATTGAGTTAGTAGGTCAAAGGACATAAATACTTTTAAGACTTTTGGCTTATTGCTAAATCTCTGATGAGAAAGTCATTCCAATTTCTATGAATTCCACCTGCATATAAAATGACCCCTTAACCCTCACAATAGTGAATATTAACCTTTTAAGAATCCTAGATCAATGGATGGGTGAACATGGAATTTTGTTGACTTAATTTGCATTTCTTTGCTTTCTATTAATATTTAACATTTATCAAGAATTCCTATGGATTCTTTTTAAATTGTTGATTATGGTCCTTTCTCTGTTTTTCCTTTGCGATGCTTAACTGTTTTTTACTGATTAGTAGGAAATTCTTTATATATTAAGGATATTGCTCCTTCATCTTATACAATGCAAATTTTTGTTCTATTTTGTCATTTACAATAGAACTTCTTTTGTCTTTTTCTGTGCTGTGCAGTGACAATTGACAGTTATAATATTTAAGTATGTAACCTAGAGAAAGTAATTTATTTTTTTTGGACTTAGTTGTCTCATCTGTAACACATGTATTGGGAGAGGGATGGGGATGGGGATCCAGACAGGTTGGATGAAATGATCTGTTGCAACTCTTTCAGGTCTAAGATTCTATGATTACATTATTTCCCCACTTTATCTTAATCACTGCATGTAATCAAGCCACGTGGAACTGTTTTTGATCTTGTATATTTTGGACAAGTATTACCATTGCTTATTAAGTTACAGTGCTACAAATTTAGAGTTAATTTTCTTTTAATGAAGAAACTTCTGGATGGCCCCAGGGCTTTTTTTTCCTGTTAAACTGTTATGAACCATTTCCATTTAAAAAACAGCAATAGCTTTAATGAGTTAGGCCTGCCACTTTCATGAAATTGCAGCTAATGAATGACCTTGCAGACAGAAATGCACAACACAATTAGAGTTACCAAAGTTTTCTTCCTGACTCTGAGCCTGCTTAACATTTTTATCATGTGCATGGACACACACATAGAGCTTCTGAGATATAAAATAATGTACTTGTGGCTGCACTGTTAATAAAAGAGAGAGTGCAATTTATACCTGGAGCCATCATCAGTGATGTCTGGTTATTAAGAGACACTGCAGTTTGTTGGCAGGTGGTTCTTATGGTGACTTACATTTATTAAGTTCGGGATGTCTGATTCCTAGATTTATGTATTCTTTGGAATATTCTCTATTTATATACTTTAGTGATAACCTGGGGAAGTTCCAAAACATTTCCCTTTCATCAGAACAGTAGATTTTGCTTTGTGGTATTGATAGCATTGAATAGGAAGATCTTGTATGTGTGCGTGGCTGAACTTTATAAAATCATGGGAGGCCTTTTTGAGGAGCCAAGCGGTTCTCTTTTTAAAACTTTAAAAATATTACTTAGAGAAAAATATTTATTGATCACAGATTCTAGAAACTGGCATTTCCTGCAGAAAAAGTCTGTAAGGAACACACTGACTCCAAGCCATTTCTCGTTAAGGTATTGTGTTTCCTGTTTTGTTCATTATAGTTCTGAAAGATCCACCTTACAGCCAATTTTCCCAGAAAAGCTTAGTATATAATCACCTAGAATCAGCACTTTATTTCTAGTTAAAATGTTACTGCCTCCCCCAGTCTCACTGGGAGAGGGTCTGTATGGTTTCTCCTTAGAAAATCACTTCCTTGATCTCAGTTATACTGGATTCCTGCTACTTGCTTTAATTCCAGCTCCCAGTCCAATATGGCTGTTTATGTTTTTTTCCTTTTTATCACTGAGTATTTGAAAATGGTTCTTGCCCCTTTTTGGCTTATAAACTGGTGCAATGAGTATGATATTTTTGAAAGCTTCCTGATTTAGGCCTCTTTGTTCGTAAGTTCTCCTCTACTTTGTCCACTTGTGGCATAGCCAACAGAGCTAGAGTCTGACAAAGGAATATGTGATACAAGGGAAGGAAAACAGGAAGGAAAAGTAAAAGAAAAGCTCCTGACAGCAACTTCCAAAGAATCGTAGAAGGGGGAGGAGAGTGAGAGATGAGACAAGGGCGAGGCAAAGAAAACTCCATGTCCTTTCTCTGGCTTTGGCCTGTGTGTGGTGATTACACAAACTCAAAGGAATGATGGGGACAGAATATTCCCTTGATTCATTCTGGGATTCTATGAGAAGACTGCCTTGCATCCTGCTCTCCTATTAACCTGGAGCTGGTCACAACTGGGAAACTCCATGGCATTGCCTGAGAAGAAGATCTGAGTTTGGATCTCTGAGCTTCCTTCGGCTGGTGTGTTTAGATAATAGAATCCTGGTGTTCTCAGATGCTCCCATGGGAGGCGTGGAGACTCTCCCAGCTGGCTTTCTGGCTGGTCACCTTCCTAACATAGCAATAACAACAATAGTAACAAACACTTATATGGCACTTATATGTGACAGATACTGCCCCAAATATTATTTAATCCTCATAGCAACTCTGGGAGGTAGATACGATTATTATTATCCTCTTCCCCATGTTATAAATAAGGAAATCCAGTCACAGAGATATTAAATAGCTGTTTCAAGGTCACAGATGGTAAGTGGTGATTTCCATTGTTAAGAGTGAAATGTCCCTATAACAAAGGGCTACAGAACAAACTGCTTGGGCCACATGTTCGGATGCCCATAGCACCAGCAAGAGTTAGCTAGAGAGGACGGTGGAACCTGGATTGAATGGAGAGAGAGAGATGTGATGGACTACACTAGTCAACAGCAGATGCTAGAACACTCAGCAATGAGGTGAGTTTCCAATGTGGAGAGTTGCACAAAGGACACAAATATCTATGTGCCACCCCTTCACCTGCTGCTCCAAGAGCACATTAGTCTCTGTCCTATGGAGGAAAGAAAGAAGTGGGGTAAAGATCTGAATAGCAGCCCTTATCATAAGAAGACCTTGTTACCTAATCTAACGGTGCATGTGATAAGTTTGGAGTAGGAGTACTCTATTGGACTAAAATTTAGTTTTATTCTCTGCCAACCCATAGATGAGGCTCAGGAGGAAACCTGAATCTGTAATAGTCAAGTTGAGGGAGGAACGTTTTTCCCTGAACATCCGAGTGTGGCTAAGTACCCAGAAGACTAGAAGTAATTTTCTTTCTCTGTGTATTAAAGGTACTAGAGTATAGTTTTGTCATCATCCATCGGGGGAAAGCAAACCCTGGATGTATTATTATCATTCTCCACTAACTGGAGTGAAGTATGACTCAGCCAAAAGTATCTGTTTTCGTTTTGTTTTGTATGCAAAAAATTACTGTAACTCCATGACTCCTGAATTCTTATGGATTACTGAACTGCATTTTTTTTTTGGTTACAATAACCATTAGGACATAAGTCCCTTCAGCCCCACACAATTTATTCTGATGGCTAATGTCAGAACCAGTTACCTGTCTATTTCTGGAAAGATAGGGAATAGTAAGGCCATGTGGGACAATTGCTTAATTTAAGAATTGTGTATATTTGCCCTTGACAAAAACTCTTTTGACTGGTATGGAGACAGTCCAGGGAGTGGGTGGACAACACAGCTCAGATGTTCCAGAGCCTGCCTCAGCAGGATGGTGAGAATGCCTAGGGCTTCCCAGGTGACAGAGACCCTCAATTGCACAACGGGATTCTCAGGCAGAATCTACTGGGACTATGTGAGAGCAGTTTGGAACCTAAAGAGGCCTAGGGCTAAAGTTTTGATGTTATGTGGCCTATGGTCTGGAAAATTTGGGGGTTGGATAAAATCTTTCATGGCCTTCCTAGAGGGTCCTATCTGCTCAGAGTAGAATGCCCCAAACTTTAAGCATTTGAGGATTGTCTTTACTATGACCACCTGTGGTGTTATTTATTTAATACTTTTGTTTAAATTGATTCAGTATGTCAACTTAAATACATTTGTTAAAGTTGGCAAATTTATACCATTAACATAAATGATTAAAAATTTTTTTCCATAAATAGGAGGTAATAATTAATATAAATACCAAGATAAAACAAAACAGTGATATAAAATCTAATCAATGGCTGTTGCCTACATAAGACTCTGAGCTTGTAGCCTGGCCTACTGTTTTCATACAGAGAAATTAGTGAGTATCTAAAAAATATTAAAGGCCTAATTTGTACCAATTAGACTTTACTTGATGCAAATAGGATTGAAAGAGAATTGAAAGGTGGTAATGCTGTTTCACTCAGTGTCCATATGCCACTGAAAACCATCTGCTATATTACTTTAAATCATCTCAATGAATTTTTTTTATAAACATGGAAATACTAATTTTGGAGAAGATCTACATCCTTTTTCCAGGACAGCTGATCTTGCCTCATCCAGCTGCGGGCTCTAAAGCCTTCCTGGAACTACCCCAATGAGGAAGGGCTTGGGAGCATGCAACTGGTGGGTACCGAACTGCCTCTCAGTCAACAAAGTCTATGGTGTTGTATATAACACTTACCCCAGAATTTTCTCTTTATTTTGAGATGGAAAATATGCAATTAAAGGAAAAAACAGGCACTTCTCATTTGGGTGCTCAACCACAGTGTATTTCTTGACATAGACAAGATGGTTGTCTTTGTGGACAGTGAAAACAATGGCCAATTGGCCTTGCAAGGAGGTTAGTCAATATCTGGTGCTGCAGATGTATAGCATTGAAGTTAGGGAGTGAATTAGTTTCCTGTGGCTTCTGTAACAAATTGGCTTAAAACAACAGATATTAGTTTTTGCACAGCTCTGGAGTCCAAATCAGAGATCAGTTTCACTGGGCCAAAATCTACGTGTTTGCAGGGCTGCACTCACTCTGGAGGCTCTAGGCAAAAATCCACTCCTTGACTCTTCGAGCTTCTAGTGGTTGTCAGCATTCCTTGGCTTGTGGCTGCATCACTCTGATCTCTGCTTCCATGGTTATTGCCATCTCCTCTATGGTATATATGTTCTCCTTCTGCCTCTTTGTCTTAGTTAGTTGGGGTTAAGTTGGAGCTGCTACAAATTTAAGCCATACACTGTGTGACTTAAACAATAGACATTTATTTCTCACAGTACAGAGGCTGAGAAGTCTAAGATCAAGTTGCTACCAGATCTGGTGTCTGGTCAGAGCCCTCTTCCTGGCTTGAAGACAGCTGTTTTCTCAGTGTGTCGTCACATGGCTGAGAGACAAATCACCTCTCTTGTGTTTCTTCTTCTAAACACACTAATTTCACTCATGAGGGCTCCACTCTCATGACCCAGGTACCTCTCTAAGGCCTTATCTCCTAATACTATCACCATTGGGATTAGGATTTCAACATATGAATTTTGGAGGGACACAAACATTCAGCCCATAACACTCTGTTTTACAAGAACACTTGTGATCGGATTTAGGACTCACCCAAATAATTCAGGATAATCTTCTCATCTCAAAATCCTGAATTTAATCATACTTTAAAGGACATTTTTAGCAAATATGGTAACCTTTATAGGTTTCAGGGATTGGGAAGTGGATGTATTTTAGAGGGTCCTTTTTTCAGCTTACTACAATGAGAGGGGAGGTTATCTAGTTAAAATAGGGAGGTAAAGTTTGTAAAGCTTCCACCATGAACCAGGCACAGTGCTGTGTCTTTTGTGTTAGCTTATTTACTCCTGACAACAATCTCATGAAGTATCACTGTCCACATTTCACAGATAAGGAAACCATACAGAGAGCTTAAAAACTTGTCCAAGATTACAAAATTAGCAAGTGGCAGATGCTTTAGCAAAACCAGTTTTCTAGCACCCAAATTGCATTATATTAGATCCTCACTGATCTTATGTTATCAGGTGAACATGTTCTGCTTTCCTGAATGCGTTGGACTTACCTGGTATCTTCTCAAGCTCCTTGTTTTCTGCTGAAGCCACCTTAATATATACTTGTCATGACAGGCCAGAGTGAGCACATGATTTTAATGTCCTATAGTCCTGACTATACTGAATTCATGGATGAATACAGACTTCCTTAAATCAAAAGTAAAAAACAAAACAAAACAAAACAAAAACCACAAAAACAATGCCTTGGTGGCTACAGTACATCAAATATCTCCTTATTTAATATCTAAGCTGCTTCAGAGTTAGTCAAGCGTTCAGTACTTTTGTTGAATTAGTCAACTACAATGATAAGTTGTTTATCTTGCCTACAGGAGGTGGAAACATTCCAACTATTCACCTTCATGCACACTCTTTGTGTGGCTTTGTAAATTATTTTTAGTAGGTGCTGTAACTGCTGTTAAGATGGAGCTTTCTAAGGTTCTTACATGTGAACCTGTCCAACAGCTTTACATTGACAAAAGTTTTGCAAGGACAATGAAACATTCAGGCAGGAACAAACTTGCCTAGGATGCTTCATTCAAGGTCTAGGTCTGGCGAAAATATTAGTAATGGCCTTCTTGTGTCCTCCTTCAATGCAGTTGAAACTCAATGAAATTGAAGCAAATTATAATGAAATCTTTTCAACACCATCTGGTTAAATGAGGTTTTCTAATTATCTGTGTTATGGGCTAAGCTTAAAGAGGAAGAGTGGCAAGAAACTGATTCCCTACAGACCAAAGATGTGTTGATGCTATTTAAAATGCCTGTCAGGGTCTGATTTCTGAATCCTAAACATAATACTTCTTTACATGTGGAGCAGAGAAGAAGTGACCTAGTGATGTGGGGGCCTCCTGTTGACACACTCTGTGGAGAACCAGATCTTGCGTGGGTACATCTAAGAGCATTCAGTTTTTTGTCCCAAATATACAATTTTAACAGCCACGTGTTTATTTTTGCAGAGGTGAATTAAAAACACACAGATAAGCAGATTTTAGATATCATTCACATAGGAAGAAACAGATTGTGATTCATACTTGTGATTCAGAACTGTTTGCTTTGGAATGTTGTGTTTTCCCTTTGCAAACTGGGTAAAGTGAGGGTGTTGTACCCTTCCTCCCACCTTCCAAATATCACCTCCAGGCAGTTTCCCATGATATTGAACAGCCGTTCCTTTCCAATTCCTAAAGGCTTATTTCGTAGCTCTGTATTTGTTTTGGACACTCCCCTGTGTTGAGCTTATTATCTTACTGCTTTGCCACTGCAGAATTTATTGCATTAAAGGGCCTGCTGCTGGCTGTGAGCTATGAGTAGTAAGTCCAGAGTTTGAGTCCTCATGAATTAGGGTGCCAGGTGCATAAGTAAGAGAAACCTGTTACCCCTTTCACCCATGGGATGAGATATCTCCCTTCTGAACCCACCTTCCACAAAGTTAACAATTTAGATTAAATTAGTTCAGAACACAAGAAATCAATTTTCATTTGTAAAGGGATTATTTTTCTTCTTCTTTTATGCTAGAACAACAGTCTAGACACAAAGATAAATTGAAATGGGATTCATTTGTAAATGGTTTTCACTAATACAAATAATAAAATGAAGGAAAGCTATTTGAGTAATGCTGAATAGTGTCTGATCATGGCATTTTAATAACTGGAGGTAATAAATTTAAGGTTTTAATTTTCCATGCTAGTATTTTAACGGCTTTGCAGAACTATACCAATGTGGACTGATGATGCCTGTTAGGACCCTTCTTCCCGGAGAACTCACAGAAGTACTGACCCATTAGGTTCTAGGGCAGTGTCCTAAGACTGCACGGAAGTGAGTCAAGAAGGAAATAGTTTTTGGCTTAGAATAATTTACATTCCTAATGCATCTTAATCTGTAAAAAAATTGGCCTGAATACTTTATACTGGGGAAACTCTTCTCCATGCTATAAAATATAATCAAATGAATTTCATGGTAATGAACTACTCAGGTTTAATGAATTTTTCTTTAAATGTAGAGTTAATGTCCTATTTTAGAATTACTTTTGTCCAGTGAGTAAGTGAGTGATTACTCACTTAAATATTCTATGGATTCTTTCATAGACACCAGAAAAATGGAGATAAAATGTTAGTTCCTCGTTTCCATTTGCTTAAAAAGTACAATTATTACAAATAACCACTATGGATATTCTAACACGTTGAGACAATTCACACTTTTCTGTAGTTCGGGTGACTTCTGAAGGAAATCGTGCAGTCTCTGCTTGCCACCTGCTCCTTTGGTCATAGATTAATAACATCTGACCAAGCATGAAGACATGCTGGGGCCATCTGCCATTACGCATAGCAGGATGTGTTTCAGCTTTACCAAGTAGAATTCTGACAAACTACACGGCACCACTCTTAGTTGATAGTTATCCTTTTGAGCAGCATGACCCAGTTATTTTGATAACAGGAGTTCAGTATTCATCTTGGTCAAACCAGAGCTACTTAATCTTCTTGGTAGTGATTAAAGCACTGGGCCATGTATATAATTTCAGTGATAATTATGAGCTTTCTTTTCTATTTATACAGTAATAGGATATCAAATAAGACCTTTGTGTTTGTCTCTGTGCTTTGATGTGGTCTACAAAGTTGAGAAACATAGATACCAAGAACCTTCACCTTCTAAGTGAATTGAATTCTCTTTCCCCCATGCCAATCCCTCACCTCCCACTCCCTTTACGAAAAAACCCACCCCTGCCTTCACTCCCACAGTCATCAGAACTGCGACCACTGTTCTCTCCACCGAGATTTTTTCTGTGCTCTGGCATTTTGTTGCCGTGGAGCTCAGAGACTCTGTGGATGATGGAGAAGGATCCCCCAGTGGTTTGGTGTCCATTGGAACCTATATATCCACATAAAGGCTCTTAGGAATCAGAGACCCAACATTTTCCCAGGCTTTCTCCTTTAGGATATGAAGAAGTAGTCCCAATGCTATCATTACTGGCATTCCAAAGGAAGCCTACCCAGCATCCAGAACATGTGAACACAATGGAAATGACATCACCACAGGGACTAAGGGGACTTGTCCTAACTGTACCTCGCTGGGCTACCTGGGGCAAACCATTTGACCTCACAGTGTTTTAGTTTTTTTCCTTAAAAATGAGAGGGCAAGAATTAATGATTTTAAAATGTGTTACAAAATTTCACAGTGGTGTCTCTGGGACTGGTGGCCAGACCTCACACCACCTCCCTTCTTTCTCCCATCTGGAATGAGACTGGTTACCTGGCAGTGAAGCAGCTATCTTGTGACAATGAGGCAACCAGTATGAGAATGCAGTCTGGCACAATTTAGATTGTGGAACTGGGCCCTGATGACATCATTTAGGTGCCTGCCCTCCCCTGGGCTGCCTTTTCTCAATTTCTTGTTGTGAAAAACAATAAACTGTTATATAGTGAAGGTACTCTTAGTTGGTTTTCTGTTCCAAACAGCTGAATGTGGTTTTAATGAATGCAGCCTTAAACTGGCATTGTTCATCAGACAGTTCTGAGATCAATAATCATGCTTGGCATTCAGTTAGTACGTTGTAACCATCTGCAGTAAAAAACTCTGTTCCTATTAGATACTTGAAGGTTTTTCATTTTTTTTAATGGGGGAGAATATTTTTAGCATCGCCACAGATAGTATTGCTTTAATGTTCTTTTATAAATGTTTTGTCTTTAGATAGCAAATCTGGGCACAATATTTACAATCCACCTTTTCCTCATCTACTGATAATAGAGAGAAGGTATTTCATAAATTGGACTATGAAGTATTAAACTGGAGAAGCTACTCCATCATTTACAACTAGTATAGTTAATTGTGATGATTTTTCAGGCTAGAAGAGGGGTTGTTCTCTTATACCCTAAAGTAACTAACTTCCTTGCTAATTTTTAGATAAATAGACATTCATTTCTTTTTGCCTTTAATAAAGCAAACACAGTTATTGCTTGTAAAACTGAATGGCAATTTTAGCTTTGGAATAAAAAGATATGAATTGTATTTTAACAGTTAAATTTAATTAATAAGTAAATATTTAATCTTTTAAAAATTTGAAATATTCTACCCTTCTGCATATATTTACATCTTCATAAATATCAGTGGATTGCTAAAATAAATTGAAATGCAACTCTAGTCTTCAAGCAAACACAAAAAGTCTTTGGAATAAGATTCTGGCTTGAAATTTGAAACTGTTGAAGACATATTTGGTTGAAAGATGTAGTGGAAACATGTTACCTAGGTTACATGAATTTATGATCAAAAATACAAAATGGATCTTCTAAAAGCATATAATCCACCCCCCTCCAATTTAAATATATCTGAAATCTGTTGCCAATTTGATGACTCCTGCTTTATAACATCACCCATATTTTTTTTTACATATTTTTACATCAAAGGGAAAACACCTTTTTGAGAGAGTTAATATCCCTATTCTGTAAAGGTACAATGATTTATTTATAACATGACATTTTCATCATAGGTCACTAGAGAGAAAAATCAGGTATTCTTTGAAAGAGATCAGAATGGTAATAGAAACCTTAGTTTGCTTTTCTTACTAATATGTTTAATTTCTATAAAATAATTTACATTTCTGCAACAAGAAAGGAAGTATAGAGCAATAAAAAAGATGTGGCCTTTGATATCAAACAACTTGTATTAGAATCCCTATTCTCCCAAGTCTACTTGTGGCAGACAGTTGTTTGTTTGGCTACTCACTCCTAACCTCTTCCTCTTTCTCCATGAGAGGCTGAGAAAGTAAGATTATAGCTTCCCCAGCCTCCCTTCCAACTGGGCTGTGTGACCTAGTTCTGTCCAGTAAACAGCAAGGGGGGCTCTTTGAGGCATTTTTAAGGAAATTTTTTCCTTCAAAAGAGAACAACATGAAGAGAATATCATGTTCTTTTTTTTGCCACCACTCCTATTCTTTATCTTGTATTGGATCTGTAAATGGATAAAATGGTTATAGTCATCTTTTGACCAAGAAGTAGAGAACATGAAGATGCCAATGACCCTGACCTAATGCCCCTACCTTATTGAATCACTGACCCAACCACTCCTGTGGTTATCAGCTATCTGAGTCCTTGTTATATGATTAAAAAAAAAAAAAACTTTCATTGCTTGTATCCAGAAGCATTCCTTTCTAATGTATGATATTTACTATAATGGGAAAATATTTTAACTTCCCTGAGCTTCAATTTTCTTTCCTGTACAATGGGAATGGCAGTACTTAACTCACAGGTTGTGGCTTTTGTTTTGAAAAAATTCGTTGATAACATATTTGAGTAGACTAATACACAGTAGAAACTCACTAAAAAACACAGGTTGAGTATTCCTTATTGAAAATGCTTGAGACCAAAAGTGTGCTGGGTTTCAGATTTTTTTCAGATTTTGGAATATTTGTCTCATATCAGTTGAGCATCCCTAATCCAAAAATCTGAAATCCCAAATGCTCCAATGAGCATTTCCTTTGAGTGTCATGTTGGTGCTCAAAAAGTTTCAGATTTTGGAGCATTTCAGATTTCAGATTTTCATATTAGGGATACTTAACCTATAGCTCATTTTAACTATATTAGTGGAGCTGTGTTGCCTCACTCGACTTGAGGAGATAGAATTGAATAAGGCACTACTAATTTACCAAAATTACATGATATGCATTAACTATACTTTCTCATTTAAATATTCCAATAAATCTACAAGAAAAGTATAATTTTCCATTTATATATAAGGAATCCGAGGGTTGGAAATAGAGACTGTTCCAAGGTCAAATGGTTTGAATGTGTCAGAGCTGGTATTTGTGCCCTAAAGATAGCCCTCCATGCTTTGTGGGATAGGAAAACTCTCAACCAGGACCAGAAGAAAAATTTTGAAGGTTTATTTGTTTGAAAGATGTAGTGGAAACAAGCTACAGAAGCAGCACATTGCAAACTCAGCTAGAGAGACTCGAGATGAGAGATGCTGAGAGGTCTGGAATGAGCACGTATGTATCTAAGGATGCTGGTGGGAGGTGGAGGTGAGGACTTGGGCAGCAACTGTGACAGGGTACAAGAAATATGGCTGAGAAACAGGAGCCAAGGATCAGGGCCCAGACTAATGGATAAGGCTGGTGGTGGACTCACATGCCTTCATGAGCCAAGATGGTAACATGAATGTGTGAATCTGGTAAAAGCAGGACAAAAAGGTATGGAGGATATTGGCAACTGGAGAGAAGGCACAAGCCCCAGGTGAAAGCATTTAAAATAATTTAAAATGCTGTGCTAACACAATAAAACATGTCCATTGAGAATATTTGATCCCTGGCCTTTGGTTTGTAACCTGGCAAGTAATGTACAGAAAATAGCAGCCCATGTTGCAAAGAACTTCTTAGCCCAGCTATTTTCTTTACAACATGTTATTTGGCATTCATTTACTCTTTTATTCATCCACAGGTTTTACTGATCAACATCATTTGGTGTCTTTGGATCAGGTTTTGTGCTCAGTACTGGGGTTATTGAGACTTCAGAATGAAACAAACCACAGTCCCTATTCTCAATAGAAAGAATATCATATTTATAAATTGCAATAGTTGCAATTTATAAATTGCAATAAGAGGGCCTTAAAATAGCTCTCTCATACAGTGCATTGGAGCATAAAGGACAGAGCAAGTAATCTGCTAGGAGTGATCGTGGGAGGCTACCTGGAGAAGTGAGACTTTGCTGAATTTATACCATAATGTTTTTTTTTTTTTTTTACTTTTGCTACAGAGTGTGAACGAGATGGAAGGCAGTTGTCAGAAATGGGAAGATTAAGGAAAAGAAGCTCTACTTTAGGGAATAGATGAAAATAATTTTATTTTATATGTCAAAGTTTCTGGCTTAGGTAATTCATTTCAGGCAGAGGGAACAGCATATGCAAAGGCCAAGAGACGCTAGGATGGGGGAAGTGGTATTGCTTAGCAAAGCATAAAGCCTTGAAGGAAGGCAAGATAATAAAGGGCTCTTATGACAAGAAATTAGGACCTTTGGATTTTATCCTGAAGGATTTTAATTAGGAAAATTCATGGGCAAATTAGCATTTAGAAGTATAACTCTGGGCTCCTGCTGGAAGGGTGGATGTGGAAAGAGCAAGATTAAAGGCAGGGAGACCATACAAAGGCTTATTCCACAGCACAGATAAAATATGATAATGGATTGGGACTGGGATATGGGAAAAGAGGGAACTGATAGGAGAGACAGGAAGTTACAATGATAGGCTGTGCTTGCTGTTTAGACAGGGCGAGAGAGAAAGAGAGAGAGAGAGAGAGAGAGAAGTTTAGGTTGGGGGCTCTCAAATTCCAGTGAGCAACAGAACCACCTGTTTGCATCTAACTATTTCAGTTTTATTTTCCATGAATGATAAGGTAATAAAGGTAGAGGGAACATTATTAATTTAGGCTTCTATAATTAGAAATATGGAATAATTTGGAGAGATGATCAATGAAGTTTTTTGTAGTAAATATAAGAACTTATAAGCAAGAAAATAATAGAAATATTAAAATAATAATTTGTACCCTATAGAAAATACTTCTTGCAAGGAAATATACAAAATGTTATTTTCTCAGAAGAGCATCCTAGGGGTTAAGTTTGCCTAGGAGATAACATAAAGCTCATTATTTCCTGAGGCTTTTTGCAGGTTTCTACTGCTCTCAGATTCCCCTTTGCTGTGGGTTGGTCCAGCCATTGCAAACATATTTGGGTGTTTGATGGTGTAGCCGTGGCTGCTCAGAGTAGCGTTTTTAAAATGTGGTCCTGGGACTGCCAGCAAAGACTGACTGAAATCAAATCTCAGGGGATGGAGCCTTGAATCTATATTATCAACAGCCTCCCCAGGTGATTCATACTCACACTGAAGTTTGAGAACCACTAGCATAAATATTTGGCTTTCAGGGAAAAAAATATTTCCTTCTCTCAAGAGAATAAATTTATATCACTTACATTTATAGTGATCTAGCTTGCTGTGACTACACCCTTGTCTCTTAAAAAGCAATTGTACTAGGAATTCATCCCAGTCCCCAAACTCTGGTGCTTAAGAAATAAACCCACTCCTTCCTTCCCCTCTTCTTCCCTTCTCTCTCCTCCCTTCCACCTGCCTTCCCTCTCTCCCTTTCTTTCTTTCCCTCCTTTGCTCTCTCTATTTAAGTCAGCTGGGTATTTATGATGAACTCCTATCCCTCTAGAAAGTGAGGTTTTTAACTTTATTGTGCCATAGAACCCTCTGGCAGTCTGGCAAAGCCCAGGGTCCTTTTTCAGAATAATCTTTTAAATGCACAAAATAAAATACATAGAAGTTCCAAAGGAAATACATTGATTAAATTTTAAGTATTTGCTGAAAATTAAAACTCTGTTTCCAGTAGTAAAAATAAATTCAAGTGTGCAAGAGTAATGGACATGATTTTTTATGAATGTATTAAAAATAAGACCTGAGGGAGGTTCTGATAATTGCCATAATTTTGTAGTGATGAGCATAAATGGTGTTCTGAGATAGCTGCCACAACTCTGATGTAATATAAAAGTATACATGGTTTCTGTTGGTGACAAATTCTGTCTTACTACTTCCTGTGCAGCCTCTTTTCGTAATTGAAAGAAATGCTAAATATCAGTCAGAAGTTAGTGTGACTGAAGATATTGTTTCCCTCATCTAAGTTCTAGACACCAGGTTAAAGTGCCCCACTCTAGTATGTTGGAAACTTACAGTTCAGGGTCATTTCTATCTTCCGTGGCTTCCTGTATAAGCTCTAGGGGCTTATCTAGCACCCGTGAGTTTGTGTTAGAGAGTTCCGGTTTTCCACTGTCATCTCTGACTGGCATCAGCTGAGATGTCCACAATCGTCTGCTCAGATGTCAGTTTATGCGGGCTGCTGCTCTGTCAGTCTTAGTTTTCCTTCAAAGATCTCCTTAGGTCTAATGGCTCCTTCTGTCTTCTGTGCCACTCTGGGGCGCAGCAGAGTCCTGCTGTTCTTGTGTCATGATGAGGCATGGGGAACGTTGTCAGACATTCTAATCTCTTGTACACCCAGGTACAGGGTGCCACCATTTTTTCTCTGGAGACTGGATACCTCCCCTGGATCTACGGGAATATTGCCTCTATTCCAGGATTCTACAAATCTATTTGAGTATTTCTTAGCCCAGGAGCATGGTTGGGTAAGTGGCAAGGGACAGGGTACCATTGTCAGAGTTCACATAGCACCTAAACCTTTAACACTTTCCTTGTGACTTTTCTCTTGCATCGCATCTTTGACTTAGAATCCCATTCTAATCTTGTGGCAGGAGAGGGAAGAGTCTTTTCCTAGTTATCAAAGACCATTCTAAACAAAGTATCCATGAGTCCCTTCTAACATCCTTTTTCTTTGAAACACCTTTATTCTCTTGCTGCTTTAACACTCTTTCCGGAGGTAATGATCGTATGTTAGGGAGAAGACCAAAGAGTGAGCTTCTTCAGTATTAGTTAGGGTAAAACTACGCTACTGTAATGAAGAGGCCCCAAGTCAAATGGCTTAAACAAAAGAGAAGCCTGTTTCTTCTCATGTGTGAAAGAGAGTGGCCAGCACCTACGGGTTCCTCTGTCCTATGTGATCATTCAAGGTTTCAGGTTTTTCCCGCAGTTTTGTTTTGTTTACCCCTTGGGTGTGCTCGTCTACATGAAGCTTAGTTACTCTTGGTGGGAAGGAGGGAGAAAGGAAATACAGGTTTCCTTTTAAGCAAATGGCACCCAAGTTGCTCATAACACTTTTACTCATACCCTGCTCATGAGAACTCAGCTACATGGATGCTCCTGAGTATGAGGAGCCTGGACAATGTCTTTCCACCTGGGCAACCAAATGTCCGGCTAAACTCTCATATCTGAGCAAGAATGGACTTTAGAGGAACAACCAGCAGGCTGCCACAATTTCTTTACATATATTTCCCCTCTTATTTTTGTCCAGCCACCTCTCTAGATGTTAACCCAAACATTTGACTTCCATCATACAGTTTCCTCCAAAGCTTGAGCAATATTATGCCAACACTTTTTTCTGAGGATCGAGGAGACCCTGGGAGAGGACTTAAGCTGCGTTCACTGTTAAGTTTAAGAAGCTTCTAAGGGAGGCTATGAGGGAGCTGGTGAGTATTCTGACAAAAGTTTGCATGCTGGAGGAGAAGCCTTCGTGGGGAGACCTCATCCTTGAGGCAGGACGCCTGCTGAGGACCTGCCGGGCCTGAGGATGAGGCTTTTCACATTGTAAGGGAGTAGTACAGCTGGTGTAGATTGTCACTTACCCACTGATAGCACGTTTGGGTTCTTGGGAGGAGGTGTAATATGTACCTAACACCCCAAAGAACTAGTCTACAAATTTTGTAATATTTTTGGACCCAAGATGGACTGCTTTTGGGGATTATTCCAGTGGGTTTTTTTTAACTTAAATAGGAGCTAAATTTCCTCCTATTGTGCTCTAATGACCACACAGTTTGACCCCTGGTAGACCCAGGAGTGCACCTGTGCAGGACCGTGGAGCTGAGGGTGGTCCAAGGGAGGGGGACTCTCTGGATGGAAGCAACACAAGGTAGCTTTAGGTGCTTGGTGGAACTGATATTAGCAACACAATGAGCATTATGCCTTCAAGAGGCCTGACTCTCACTAACAAGGAGACTGCTATATCCAGATGATGACTGCAGAAGTTCTAGGGAGCAAAGCAGAAGAGATTAACAGCAGCACCAGGGGAAGCAGATTGAGCAGTGATGCAGAGGCTGATGGTTGAGCACATGTGAGAATCCTCCCCTGACTCCCAGAGTACCTAGGCTAGACATCTTACTGAAGCTGGTGGGAGCCAGAACCAGGGCAATTTAGACTCCATAACACAGAGACTGTATTGTTTAGGCAAAGTGCAAATCATTCCCTTTTAATGTGAGAAATGAACTTCTACTTAATAAATTCCATCTTTTAAAACTCCGTAATTAAAAATTTAAAATATTATATACTTTAAATTTTACTAATTTATACTGAACAATATTTCCCCTGACCCTAATCTGCATTCCTTAGAAATTTTGAATTAGTAGAGAATGGACAATGACATAAGGTGAGACAGTATGCATTGATAATTATAACTAAATCTAGATGAAAACTGACCAATAATTGTCCCTCTTGTGGACCCTCATAATACCTTGTATTTCTTCATTAGTTCATTTCATTCATACCCTTATTATAAATTATTTGATTTATAGATTGCTAAAGCTGGAAGATACCTCCTCTGAGATTAATTAGTTGCAGACAGGGAAATACACATCCCAGAGAGGTTAAGTGACTTGCTTAAGAGCACACAGCTTCTCACTGCCTCCATTGGTATGCCATGCCATGCTCTGCAGCGCATAGCCCAGTGCCTTGCTCATTGATGGAGCTGTATAAATCAGCTGAAATTAGCCAACTGAATCTTATTTATGAGATAAATTTTATACAGTTGGACCCCCTTATCTGCAGAGGATAGGTTCCAAGACCCCTAGCAAATGCCTGAAAAGGTGCATAGTACCATAGTACCAAACCTTATATATACTGTGTTTTTTCTTATACATACATCTTTGATAAAGTTTAATTTACAAATCAGTCACCCTAAGATATTAACAGTAATAACTAATTATAAATTAGTACAGGCTGGATGCAGTGGCTCATACCTGTAATCCCAGCACTTTAGGAGGCCGAGGCACTTGAGCCCAGGACTTCAGGGTTACAGTGAGCCATGACTGTGCCACTGCACTCTAGCTGGGGTCGCAGAGCCACAGCCAGACCTTGCCTCTAAAAAACAAACAAACACAAAGAACAATTGAGTAAAATAAGGGTTACTTGAACAAAAGTAACTGTGATATTACAACACAGCATGTGATAACCCATTCAGCTGCTCAGTGTCTCCAGTGCGGATGCACAGCATGGATATACGGGTGGACAAAAGGGGCGGTGCACATCCTGGACAGCACAGGGCAGGATGGCGTGAGATTTCACCGCACTACTCAGAAAGACTCACAACTGAAATTTGTGAATTGTTTATTTCTGAAATTTTCCATTTAATACTTTCAGACTGCAGTTGGCTGCGGGTAACTGAAACCATGGAAGGTGAAACTGGATAAATGACGTCTGCTGTAATGGAAAATAGAAATAGGGTTAAAATCTTGCGAGAAGCCGTGCTTGAATTTTAAGTCCCATGTTTATATAAGAAACTGGGGCTTTGTTGCGTCCTCTATTGGGTGAAATGTAAACAAACATTTATGTAGTTCTTACCATGTGCCAGGCTTTGTTCCAAGTGCTTTACAAGTTTTAACTCCTTGTCTTCATGCTAGGCCTAAGAGTTAGGTTATCTTATCTCAAATTTGCAGATGAGGAAAGTAAGGCAAGGAGAGGCAAGTAACTTATTGCAGATCACACAGCAATGTAACGGCAGAGCCAGGATTCAAACCCAGTCGGCCTGGCTCCCCACTCCTCCTACAAGGGTGTAGACCATGTAAGGAGTTCTGGGCAATTTCTCTCTCTCCCCTGCCCCACTTTCCCTCCCTCCTTTCCTCCTTCCTCCCTCCTCTCCTTCCCTCCTTTCTCTCTCTTTCTCTCGCTGTCTCTCTCACTCTTTCTCTCTCTCTCCCGTAGCTGAAATGCAAGGCTCTCTTTGGTGACTTCTGCAGCCTGGTCGCAATTACCTTGTGAGGCTACAAGAAGCCAGCACTGGCATGGATGACATATGCATAAGTCTGTGTCAGCACTGGATCCACCACAACCAAACATGACGCAACTGAGGAGGGCCTGGACTCTTGCCCTAACAGAATCCTCGATCCTTGGGCACAGTCACAAAGATGGAGACTCATGTGGCTTTGCTGACACAGCTTGCCAGCCTCAAGAGGCTTCTGTGGCAGCCAGGGAGGCATGGAAGGGAGTTAACAGTCCCTCCCAGCAAGACATCAGGGGTAGTAACTTTCTCTCTGCATCGTGCAAAGGCTGTAATTCATTCTGGCGAAAGTAATGGGACTTTAAGCATTAGATCTGTGTCCTTGAATAACTTTTCTGATCCAAGATTCGAACAAAGTACAAGAGTGTTTAAGTTGTCGTTTAGACTTGCCAGAGAACAGAGAAGTGACTGGAACAAGTGGCCATAAAAGGAAAAGTACTCATTTCCAAAGCCTTTACTGAAATGATTGCTTTACTCAAATTTCAGATTTTCCCTGTAAGATACAAAACTAGCCAGAGAGTTTTGGTTCCAACAGTGCTTGTTTTATCTTAATGACATATGAGGATATAACAGTAGAAAACTGGGGAGATTTTATACCTCAAATGTAACCTAGAGCTGGTGTTTAGTGGGATAGTGGAAAATAGATTGAGAATAAGTTGTGGGTGGATAGCAAAACTTGAAAAAAATCTTTGAAGTGTTCTTTGTTGTAATTGTTGTTATATACCAACTTTCAATGCTTTTATTATAGCCCTTTTACATTCCTAGGTATTGTGATTTGGCCAGAGTAGAGAAAGGGGTCATTCTTTAATGTATAATAATTTCCCATCCAAAACCTTGTTTGGGACAGACAGCTTGTAATCTGCCTGCTTGTTTCACTGAGATTGAATAAAGGGAACATCTTTATTGTTATAAAAAGGCAATTCCATTTTTAAAGGCAGGATAATTGTATACAGTTTAAATCAACCCTGAAACAATATTGGAGCCAGATCAGATTCTGAAGTTAAAATAGATATCTTGGGA
Source organism: Lepilemur ruficaudatus (assembly GCA_963574885.1). Lineage (NCBI taxonomy): Eukaryota > Metazoa > Chordata > Mammalia > Primates > Lepilemuridae > Lepilemur > Lepilemur ruficaudatus. The sequence continues at coordinate 1,952 of CAUYRT010062977.1, read as the reverse complement.
CATATTCAACAGTTTGATGACAAAGGCTCACCGCTTGGGATTTACAGCCTGAGAGGATTTTGTTCAATTTAGAAGCAAATTAAATGGAAAAACTTGAGCAGAAAAGTGCAGCTCCCAACAGTATGTGGGGCTCAGATATTTACCATAATTTTTTTAAGATCAAAATGCATATTGAATTTCAAGTAGATACCTGGTACAGTGTTGTACAATATGCATAACAAATCATTCTAACTTAAGAAGTTTACAAATTAGATTAATTTAAGGGATTATCATGGTTTTTAATCTTTTGAGAATGATAGACCCTGGTTTGGTTATGATTAGATTAATCTGAAAGTGGCAGAAAACCTCCAACTAACTGTGGCTCAAACAAGGTAGTAGTTTATTTCTCCTGCATGCAAACCCAGGCAATCCATCACTAGAATGTTCTTCTATGATCATCAAGAATGTAGCCTGTTGTGGGTATTAATGTCACTACTGTGAAATTGTACCTATGTATTAACACTGAAATTCTTGGAGATTTCCACCATGTAAGTATCTTGAATGTTGAGTTCATGACAAAGCCACTTAACAGTGCCTCTTGACCAATCACTTTGGTCATTCATAATGAAGGGTTCAAGGAGCAGGACAACATCACTCCAGGGTAAAAAAGTAAAGGAGAAACTTCAATATCTGAGCCATCTGTGTCTCAAACGTCACCTGCACCTTTGTGTACTAACCGGACAGAGGCTCATGCTGGTCAACAGCTGGAGTCGTGGATACTCTCCATTACCTGAGAGCAAGTTCAGGGGTGATAATTGCTCATCAGGCTGAAGTGTGATATTACAGTGTTCTCAGTTTACATCCAGAGAGGGAGAATGCCGATTCCACATGAAGAATGGTGACAGAATAGCTTGGTTATTTAAAAATTATCAAAATGGAGCTCGGTTACTGTTGCAGAAGTTTAGCTCATCACCCGTCATTAAGTTTATAACTTAATGATAATTAGGAAGTTATCAACAAAATGTTGCATGGCTTATCCAGAAATGGTGAGCCTGCTTGGTGCTAGAAAGACCTCTGTCAGGACAGTATGTCAACTGTCCAGTGAAAATGTGAATTCAAGATATTAAGTGTCATTTTATCTTTCTTTTTTTAAATTATTGAACCACAAGTGCTGAGAGTTAATTTAATTATACTCTTCAATCATGGCATACTAACTCATTGTACTTTAAAAGGCTTTGTTCTTAATTTAATTTAATTTTCCCTCTTTTATCCCCAATCTCAGTCCTCTACCCTATGTAGACATTCACTCTAGTATGTTTGATAAATGTCCTTCAGTAGGTCTATGTTCTTGTAAAATATGTAGGGTTGTTTTGTGTGTATTTGTAGTTTAAATTTCTATAAACATTACTCTGTAGATCTCCCTTAATTTTCTTTTTAAAAATCACACTTTTTTATTTTTATTTTTTATTTCAGCATATTGTGGGGGTACAAATGTTTAGGTTATGCATATTGCCCTTGCCTTCCCACCCCGAGTAAGAGCCAAATGTGTCCATCCCCCAGACAGTGTTCATCACACTCATTGTGTGTGTATGTACCCTCCTTCCCCCACCCATCTTCCTAACTCTCTATGAATGTTATTCCTATATGTCCACTTAGATGTTGATCAGTTAAAACCAGTTTGATGGTGAGTACATGTGGTGCTTATTTTTCCATTCTTGGGATACTTCACCTAGTAGAATGGGTTCCAGCTCTATCCAGGAAAACACCAGAGGTGTTATATCACCGTTGCTTCTTATAGCTGAATAGTACTCCATGGTATCCATATACCACACTTTATTAATCCACTCATGTATTGATGGGCACTTGGGTTGTTTCCACAACTTTGAAATTGTGAATTGTGCTGCTATAAACATTCGAGTGCAGGTGTCTTTTTTATAGAGTGTCTTTTGTTCTTTTGGGTAGATGCCCAGTAG
>CAUYRT010062976.1:0-27191 GCA_963574885.1 Lepilemur ruficaudatus | reverse complement strand
CATTCTATGATAAAGACATCTGCACCCGAATGTTTATGGCAGCACAATTCACTATTGCTAGGTCGTGGAAACAACCCAAGTGACTGTCAATTCATGAGTGTATTGTTAAAATTTGGTATATGTTCACAATAGAATATTACTCAATTTTAAGAAATGACAGTGAGTTAGCACCTCTTATATTATCCTGGATTAAGCTTGAGCCCATTATTCGAAGTGAGGTGACACAAGACCCGAAGAATGGGCCCCACTTGTATTCACCATCAAACTGGTATTGACTGATTAACACTATGCTGCTTAAGTGGTGGGAGTGATCACTAGGGAATTGGGGGGTGGGGGGGTAAACCCAAGTCTGAGTGACGTGGTGGGCACTGTGGAGGGGTGGGACATGCTTGAAAAGTAGTTGGGGAGAGGAATGAGGGGTCTCATTTAGGGGAAAGGAATTCCTCTAAAACTGATTTATGTGATTAACTGTACACTTCGGTAAAATCATTTAATTGTACACTTAAAATGGAGTAAAGGCATGATATGTAAAGTATACTTCAATAAAGAAAAAAAATCACCTTACCCCAGTTAGAATGGCATTTATCAAAAATCAAAAACAATAGATGTTGGCGTGGATGCAAAGACAAATGAACAGTTAGACACTGTTGGTAGGGCAGCAAATTAGGACAAACTCTATGGAAAACAGTATGGAGATTCTTCAAAGAACTAAAAGTTGACCTACCATTTGATCCAGCAATCCCACTACTGGGTATTTACCCAAAGGAAAAAAAGACTTTTCATCAAAAAGACACCTGCACTGAATGTTTATTGCAGCACAATTCACAATTGCAAAGATGTGGAATCAACCCAAGTGCCAATCAACCCATCAGTATACACCATGGAGTACTACTTAGCCATAAAGGAATGTCTGGTAAATTGATACCTTCCATTTTGTTTTTATTGCCTAGGATTGCTTTTGCTATGCAGGGTCTTCTCTTGTTCTATATGAAGCGTGAAATTATTTTTTGAACCAGCTGGGATGTTACAATCACGATGCCCAGCCCCACCCCAGAGATGGTAATTTAAACTCAGGTCTCAGGTGCACAGAAATTGAGATTTTCTAAAAAGCTTTCTAAAGAAGTCTAATGTGTGCCCAGGGTTGACAGTTGGTGCTATGTGTGGATGCTGAGACACAGGTGGCCTTTGTGATGGGCACTCTCCTTATTCTGCCTGCGGAGAAGCTCAGCAGGAGTGATTGTCTTTTCCCAGCAGAGAGGTGGCTGTGCTTAGTCACCCCCAGTCACATCACCATGCAGCTTGAGCATTTGTTCCTTTCATCGTGGATTCTTAGGGCTGGCAAGGAACTTGAGCCCCATGAAGCAGTGTGTGCCCAAACCAAGGCTCCTAAGGGGGCCTGTGACAGCCCTGTGGTCCCTTCACCAGGGAACAGATACAACAGGAATGAGGTGAAGGTCCAGTGACCCCTAGTCTAAAGGGCTTATTCCTGGCCATCACACACAGATCTTCCCAAGCCCTGTCTGAAGGAAGAGGGGGTTCTGCAGGGCTCCACCTCATCAGAGCAGGTCTTCAGGGAGAAGGAGGAGAAAGCAGGGAGCCACTTGATTAGCTCTTACAGGCCACGTGCCTGGCCAGGAGTATCCCAAGTGTTGTCTCTCCTGATCCTCCCAACATATGGGGGACACCAATCTCTTGAAAGGTGGGTCTGGACATGTCCCCAATCTCCCTGCAAGGACCTCAACGAAGCTCTCCAGCATAAAGCTAAAGAACTGCAGGCAGGGAGCTAAGGTTTCCATCTCTGCTCAGAGAACCCCCTGGAACTGCAGCCCTGGGGTGGTCAAGCCCTGAGGCCCACCAAGGACCCACAGCCCACCTGGTCAGGGGCTCTCCTCCAAGACCCACAGTAGCTCCATGGTATTTCACCAACCAGGAGCTCCTCTGGCCAAAATCCACGTTCTAGTTACAGATAGTGGGGTCCGCTAGTGGGTCGTCATGAATTATTGGTATTATTTGCAGTTCTGAAAACAATTAGGTTGAAAGGTGAGCCGTCTGCCATTGCACAAACTCTCATAGTTAGGCCGCAGCACCTTGGGAACTCTGGCGCGTGCCCTTTGACCTGCCATCAGGACCACCCGCGCGCCAGTAGGAGACGGAAAACTGAACAAGCTGCTAGCCAGCAATATATTCCTCCAGTGGCTGCACAGCCCAAACCGTGACTGAAGGCCGCTGGGGAACTGCGAGACGTGCTGGGGCACTGGGCCAAATGGCATCCTGGGGCCATTTCCCCTGAGCCATCACCTTCTGAATGGCACAGCTGAGGCACTCCCAGAAAACCAAGGCAAAGCCCAGACACAGCCCAAAGCCCGAATGAAGAACAGGTCTGGGACTAGGGAGCTGTTCTCAGAACTCTCTGGGCTGACTCCAGCCCCGGGCAGGGTGGCAGGACATGGGCACCCCCCAGGACAGATTCAACGCCAGGTGAGCCTGTGGGAAGTGTGGTGAGGGGTGAGTGTGAGGATGTGGGGCATGGAGGGGGGCAGGTGGAATTCTGAGACCACCGCCACAGACACTCATCATCGTGTCCCGGGAAGGGCTGCCTTCTGTCAGTGTGGACTCAGCCTTGGCGACACCTGCTGTTCCACCGCTGCCCAAGTGCAGATCAGCTGGGCACTGGCGCCACCTAGTGCTACCAGCGTTGAAATGGCCCTTTCACCAAAACTTGGCGTCTGTCGTCACCGACTTTTCACACAACCTCTGCGGAGTCCTCGAGCCCTGGCAAGCAGAAGTGATTTGTCTAAGGACAGGGCAGAAGTGGGCCAAAAATTCAGTCTCCTAATCACCAGGCCTGGGGCCCACCTGAAACAACCTGGTTCTCCACTGTGTGTGGGCTTTGACACCAAAGACAGCAGCAGGATGTGCGCTCACAGCAGGCGCTCTGCTCCCTCCCAGCCCACCAGCTGTGCCTGCCTTCTACCTTGTTAGAAATGGATCCCTAGGTTACATTTTAAAAGAAAAGAAAACTCACTACAGCACCAGAACTTACAAACCCCAACTGCAGTTGGCACCACTAAATAATGTTTCAGCAGAAAGATTGCTCCCTGCGGGTTCAGCAGACCTAAGAGTCTGCAAAGTATGTACAATCCTGGAAGTTCCAATTTCACCGCCTTTCCCTCTTATCCTAGAAGATGAAAGGGAAACAAGTGTGTGAGGCTGCAATTATTATACAGGCATCTTTGCATATGTGCCAATTTATAAAACAAGTAAATTATCCACAAGCTTTGGTCCTTTAGCAATCACTAATGGGCGATTGCTAACGGGCTAGCTCATAGCTCAGCTGGTGTTCTGGAAGGCGGAGGCTCCCTGCTCCTTGCCGTGTGGCCCTCCCCTGTGATGAGCATCCTCAGGGAACAGCCCAGCCTGGGCTAGAGGACTTGTCGTGGAGTGGTGCTCTCACAGCCACCCTTTCCCCAGGACCATGATCTGTGATTCCCACTGCCCGGCACATTGCTGCCTCTGTGGGAACAGGCAGCTTGAACCCAGGCAGGGAATAAGCCTGTGCCGCTGGGGTCCCCGGTGGAGGCCGGAGAGACAGGAACCCTTGTTCCTAGGACCTTCCTCCTCAGGTTCACGCTCTGTCTTTGAGGTCAATTCCTTCAAGACATCTTCCCTGGGTCGCTCATGCCAGGCCCTCAGGCCACCCCTGCCCACATTGTTCTGTAAGCACCTTGTAATGTTAATACTATCCAAACAAAACAGAGCCTTCCCTTTACACCTTTGTGTGGCTTTCCCTGGCTCTTAGAGTGGAAACCCAAGCCACCCCCAGGTACTGCCTGGGCTCTCTCACCTTCCAGCTCCTGCCTCACACACCACCCACTTCGCTTAGCCCTGGGTCTTGCAGCTAGAGTCTGGCGCCCTGCTGAGCCATCTGCCTGGGCTCATCTTGCTCCTTGGGAAAGCCCCCCTCGACCTCCCTGAAGGGCCAGATCACCCTGTTAGAGGTTCTCTGGACACCTTAATGCCACATGTTCATGTTCTCATCTGAACAATGTCAGTCCCTTGAGGAGATCAGCCTCACGTCACAGACGAAGACACTGAGGCCTGGAGAGGGTCAGTCAGTGGCTCACAGCTGTGAAGTAGAGGAGCTGGGATTTGAACCCAGCAGGTTCAGATGGTAAAGGCCATCCTCTTAACCACACTCCGTGTCCCTGCCTGTCTGTTAATATTATAGCAGCTACTCCCCCCACCACCATTACACCGTACGTGCAACTTCCAGGAGCTCCCACCAGAGGGAGCCCCTCACTGTCTCCCCTCCCCCCACCTGCATCCCACCCCTACTCTGCCCATAAGTCACTGGCTGACACACAGTAGGGATTCAGTAAACGTCTGTTGAAACCGGGCCTGATAATATAACACTAAACTTCTTTCTGCACAGATGAAGAGACTGAATAACCAAAAACTTTATTTGCCAGAGACATTCTAGGGAACAGTACTCCCTCAGGATACTACTGATAAGTATACACCAAAAATGGGGTTCTAGCATAAATACAGTTGGGAAGGCGCCACATTAAGCAGACTTCTACAGGGACCCTATGGCGGGGTTTCTTGGAGTGTTTCCAAAACGAATGTGTACTGACACTCCCCACACTGGGTTTGGGGTAGGCAACTTTTCCTCAGACGACTCTGGTGCCAGAACCTTCTTTCCTGGGAGCCTCACACCAGGCTAGAATTCCATGGAATTGCTTCTTGTGCTGCTCTAGCTCATGGCACCCCTGTCCCCTTCGCTTTGTGAAGTCAAGGGGGATATGACCTCCAGGACAGCACTGGTCCCCATGTCTGGCAGTGGCAAATCTAATAACTGAATATTCAATCATGCTCAACTACAGGGACTCTATCAACTTTTCCCAGCTTTTAAGTCTGGTTTACTCCAGCCAGAAATTCTCATGGCAGCTGCTTCTGTTGCCACCCTTCTTGGCGTGACTCGCACCTTTCTTGGGTTATGATCCACATTAGTGACGCCAAAGTCCCTGTGTCCTCCTTTCTCAAGTACTGTGACCACAAACTCCGCACTGGAAAGTAATGAGAGCAGGAAGGCTGCTTAAATGAGCCACGAGGGAGGAGAGAGCAAGATGACATCCAGTTTTCATGAAATAGCAAACACATTTGCCAAACAGGCGTGGTAGAAAAAGCCTGCCCACTGGTCAGCTGAGGGCCCCAGAGACTCCCACTGAGGGAAGAATCCATGACAGGGCTCTGATAGCTCCTACCTATTCATTCAACACACATTTAGGTAAGGAATGACCATTTCCACATTTTCAGTATCTGCATCCTACCTTTCACTTTTTCCGGAGACATTTTTAAGCACTCTGTGTGTAAGATGCTGGCATGTTGATTGTTTTCCAAGGCTGTGGTTTTGAGAGTTTGAGACGCTTCGGTACTATTGGGGGAATAGAAAGAACATCAACAATATATCAAGAACAGCCAGCAAATCAATTGTTCTCAAAGAGGGTTTGTGAGTTAATTGTTTGGAACTCAGGACACACTTCTTGGGAGAAATCTCAGGTTGATAATGATTATAAAAAATATAATAATAATAGGTAATAGAAATAGTAATTAAGCATTTGCTATGTGCCTTAGTGTTCATTCTCTCGTTCAATCCCTGCAGTACTGTTACGAGGTGGTTACAATGGTCATCTCCATTTTCCAGAGGAAGAAACTGAGGCTTGGAGAGATTGGGTAACTTATTTCAGGTGACCCAACTGGTAAGTGGCAGAACATGACTCCAACCAGGCCTGTGTGTCCTGAGCCACACCAACAAAAGCCTGTGCATCCTCAAAGCTCTGCTGACATAAGGCAGAAAATTACATGGTTGTAATTATAGTACCATGACAGGGAAGTAGTGCCATTTAATAAGCAAACCTCTTTATTATCTTAAACATTAATGTCTAGTGTATTTTAATTGGTGCCCCAGTGATTCCTAGAGAACTCTAGCAGTCTTTTCGTGTGTGTATGGCCATTCACGTTGGGTTTTTTTTGTGGATTGCCTTTGCACGTTACTTGCCTGTTTCTCTGTTGGCGTATTCTTTCTTTGATTAATTGCATTGACCAATCTTATCAATTAATTTGAATCTATTAATTGATTAATTTTGTTTCTTGGTTAGCTCAGGCCATGTAGACAGAGGTTATGTCTTTTCCTCCCATTCTGGTTGCAGAGGCCTGGCTGTAAGGGTGGAGAACAGAGCTAATCTGTGCTCCTTTGGCCGGTCTGCTTGCATAGGGCTCGTTTTCAAGGTTCCTGAGTTTTCCAGGTTCCACGGTCTACTGGAATGAAAGCTGCATAGTATGGTAGAAATCAGGAATCAGCATAAACTGTGTTGAGAAATCTTTCTCTGTTAGAAAATTAAATTCTTAAAATTACTTCTACTGAAACATGATTGGCATGTGTCCTTCTCACCCCTCAGAGGTCACAGAGCATCTGTTGAGATGGAGCCACAACCACAACAAACACAGCCCCCTGCCAACCTGCCCTGGACAAGTAACATGACCAGAAATCAACTACTTTCGTGTGAAGCCACTGAGATGCAGGGGTGTTTGTCACCTAGCCCATCCTGACGGCAATACTGCCTCTCTGGCAATCTGTGCTTTTCTTGCCTCCGAGGAATTAGCACATTTGACATTCTCCAATGACCAGAGGGCTGTGACCCTGGTTCTTCATGGCTCTCTGGTGTCCTCAGAACACTGTCTGTGAGATCACTTGAATGGTCTCTGTTCTTTGCAGCAGAACAGCAAACCAAAATATAACCACCACCCCAACAAACAGCAACCCTGTTTCCCTCTGTCACCCTTCATCCAGTCCAGGTAGCTCGGGCCCCCGTGACCTCCTACCTGGACCGTTGCAGGCCTCCCAGCGACTGCCCTCCCTGGCACCCTCTCTGCTGCCCCAGTGGTCTCCCTAAACCACAGGTCTGACCGTGACCTCCACCCGCTTGTCTCCCTTCTCCGTGCCCAAACTCCTGGCCCGACGTGCAAGGCAAACAATCTTGCTTTCAGTTTAAAAGTAAATACACCTAGAAGCAGGACTGGTGGAGGGAATATTTCACAGGGTGCATGCTTTCTGCAGACCGGGCCACTCTCTCCCCAGGACTCGGCTTCGGCTGTGTGTCAGCAGTGAGGAAAACCCAGCTGTGCGCACGCTGATTCAGAGCTGGTACCCCAAGTCCGACGCGTCCACCACGTCTTAGAAGCTAGTAGTTCAGTGGTGGTGTGAGCTCCTGCTGGCTCTAACACCAAGCAGGCCCGGAGGGAGCCCCACCTCCTCTGCAAACGTGTCTCACCTCCAGCTGCCCTCGTGGGCCACACTCTGCCTCTCCGTGGGGTTATTGCCAAACACTGCTGCATTGAGTATGAATCTCAGACTGTGAGCTCAGTAGTCTATATTTTTCTGTCACTGACATTTCTGTTATGAGCCCCATTCTGTTAGGCGGCTGAAAATAAATCTGTGTCAATGTGAAGCTCAGCCCAGCCCCTTCCCCAGGGCTGCGTCTCCAGTGCAGCAGGGCCTGCATGGTGTCAGGGGTCAGGAAGGGCATCAGCGGACAGCCTCCGGCTCCTTCCAGGCCTCTGGCTCTCAGGCTACACAGGTCGCTGCCCTGTCACCCTCACGCCAAGCCCGAGGCCTCCCTGGGTTTGCTCTCAGAGTTGGCCACGTCTACACTGTTCTCAGTCATGGGGAAAACCTAGTCCCAGCCACAAGCTGCACTGGGCCACAGTGGAGCTGTCTCAGACCCTTTTGCCTAGACACTCCCTTACCAACAGCCTCTGGCCCTGCACATGCTGGACGTGGAAACCTTTTGGGATTTCACTGTTTCTAACCACCCTCTAACAAAAGGACACATGGGTCACTTTCTGCTCTTGGGTCCCAAATATTGTTCTGATGTCCTCTGACCCTTTCTCAGGGAGCCCAGAAATACCTATGATTTTTATTTTTCTTCTAATTCTCTTCTTCCCCTTTCTTTCTTCCCCCAAATCCAGGCACCATGACCTAATCCTGGGGGCAAGGAAAACAAGCTCTTGCTGATCATGCATTTGCAATGGAAAGCTCGTGTGTTGCAACGTGGAAGCCCAGCATCTGTCTGTGTTCTCTGACTCTGCAACACTGTCCCTTCCCCAAGGAGGAAAGGTGGGTGCCCTGCTATCTGGGCTGGGAGCAATGCCCCTCTACCCTTCCTGGGGATGAGACAGTGGAGGCACCCAGAAGGGATTTCTGGACCCACAGAGCAGAGGTGGGGAGGAAGTGTCATTCACACTTCTGCCAGGGACTCAGCAAGGCTCCAAGCCAGCTTGGCCAAGGAAGACTGCCCACCCGCCCTGGCCCAGGGGGGCTTTGCCACCCTGGGGGTGCTGGGAAGGCATTCTGGGCCTTGTCCACTGGAGACCAGAGGGGTAGGGCATGAGAGACTGTCAAGGGGTGTGTGGGGGAGAATTCTGGGGACTCCCAGAGACACAACCAGCATCTGAGCCAAGAAAGACTCCAGGTGCAAGAGGCCAGGACAGGACAGATGGAGAAGCCCAGCAGAGCAGTCCTGCCGCAGGGGCCAGGAGGGACACCGTGCCCTGGGTCTGCGCCCTGGGCCAGCACAGGGACTGCTTCTTATACTGAGAATTCGAAGCCTCTTGAGCAAATGAGGAGGACCCAAGGATGCTCACCCTGCTTGGACACCTCCCTAAAGGGGCCACCAACTGGACAGCCTTGAAGAACACCCCAGAATTTCTCTGATTTCTATGCATTGCCCAAAACTCCTCTCGTTAGAACTACTCTCCCTACTAAGGCAATGTGGTTCCAGAAAACATCTTGCTTAAAGTAGGCAAACCAGACAGAGAGCTGATGTTCACTGAGCAGCTGCCCTATGTATGCTGGGTTTCAGGCTGAGACTTTATGCACATTGTTTCATTTATTCCTCATAACAGGCCTGTGGGCCTGGCACTGTTGCCACCACCACCCCCATTGTACAGATGAGAAAACTGAGGTCCAGAGCATTTGTGAAAGTTGCTCCACATCATAAAGGGCAGGGTAGGGATCCACACTTAGTTATGAGCACCTCACCTGGACCACCTCCTGCCTGTACCCTGACTGCTCATATTTCCCTGTGAAAACTGGAAAGCAGAGCCCTGGAAATGAAAATGGAATCCCTAAGTCAGTGTGGGAGAAGAGCAACACAAAAGGGCCAGGTCTAATTTTTACTAAGATCAGGTCTTTGTGATGCACAGGAGTGGGGGACTCTGACAAATGGGGCCTGGTGTGAAGCTACATGTCATGTCTTGTCTTGCAAGGAAGGGGGTTCAAAGCAGCAGGTACTCGTGCCTTGGCCCCACCCACACCCCAGTGGTAGAACTACAAAGAACAGTTTCTCAGGGCTTTGGGAATGAGAAAGATGTTCTAGTAATTCCTGCTTCCAGAAGAGAATGACTTCTTCTTTTGACTCCCCCCTGGCACCAGAAACTTGAAAAATAAACACTGTTAATGGAGGTCACATGCCATGTGACACAAGCCACCTGCGCCTCCCTCTGGACAGAAGGTCCTCTCCCTGGAGGCTGGCCCATGACCCTGGCTGGGCCCTGCCACCTCCTGCCTCCGTCAGCCACCTTGGACCCCCACATCCAGGGAAGTCACTTGGCCCGAAAAGAGCACAAGAGTAGCTCCCGCAGGGAGCAACCCAAAGACGGTGTTGATGCCTTGCCCAAGTAAGGGGCACATGCTTTAACTGAGGGCCAGCATATGACCCATCTCTGAAAGATTTTTTACCACTTCTGGAGTGGCAATTGTGGAATACTCCTTGAGTAATTTTTCACTGCTGCAAACTCGGGCTTCCCTGCACCATTCCATGAGACATACAGTACAGTCTTAGGGGTGTGGAAATGTTTGCATTATGATCTGAATTGCCCACAAGACCAGCGCCCCGGGAAGGCAGCAGCCACCCGGGGAAGAGCCCTGTCTACCGCCTCCGGCTTTCGCTGCCAGTTAGATTTTAGATGCATCCCCTGGTGTGATCCGTGTCGCCCACGCCTCCCTCATCCACTCCTCAGTGCCCCCTAATCGGGACTGAAAGCAAAGGCTAGGAGTCTGTTCAAAGATGTTTCCTGGACGAATCTCATGGCTAGTTCTGGGTGGTCTACAGAGTCGGACCTTCTGGCAGACTCATATGGGATGGGCGGCGAGGCTCCCAGGAGAAGGGAGCAGAAGGGACCCCACAGCACAAGTGACCCGGTGGGGCTTTGGGGAAGGACTCCTGGCTAATGGCAAGCTTCCCATCCTGACCTGGGTGGAGTGACACAGGCGTTACGCATGACAAAAATTCATTAAGTTGCATATTTATGTCTCATGTCCAATGCAGGATGTTTGTTGTATTTTATATTTTTTAGAAACACAGCTTTTAAAAAGAAGACATCCTGAAGCATTTCCAATTATATTGCCACAGTGGCTGCCGCTAGAAGAGATGTGGTGCCTAAGTCCGGAAATGTCTGTGAGAGGGAAATGTCAGGCTCTCTGGACGCCGAAAGAGAGAGGAATTTGATTTCACGCTGTGGGAGGCTGTGGCCAGGGAGCCTTGGCTGTGTCTCCACGCCCAGAGGGCTGCAGAGCCAGGCTGAAGACAGCCTGGGGAGGGACCTCGGGGACCTGAGTGGCCAGTGTTGGCACCGGCTGAAAGGAGGCAGCTGCTGAAAGCAAGAGCTGCCAGGGCCCTGCCAGGAGGCCTCCCTGATCTTTGCCACCACTGCCACCGACTACGTGAGGCAAAACGTGTTCTTTATAAAGCCGCCTCCAACGTTTCATTAGCTTGCTTTTTTTCTTCTTCTTCTTAACAAGAAAACTAATCATGAGAAGCCACAAGAAAACCCCAGCTGGATTTGAGCCCTCTGCAATGTGGCCAAATGTGGCTGAACTTGGACCAAATAAAGATGTTTACTGACAGCCTAATAAACAAATGGGCCCCGTTGGATGTAAACTTGATGAATGGAGCATCCAGGTGTTTTCACTAATGGCAATAAGCACTACAACCCACAGTATTTGTGATTCAAGTATAATGCATTATTAGGCCATTAGAGGCTGAGCACGGAGAACCATTTGGACACAGCCCTATCAATAATGCTGCTTCCCAGCCTGCATTTAGGCCCGGGGAATTAGTCATCCTGATACTCTATTTAATAAAAACCTCAAGAAGAAGCATCAAAAATCACATTACATTTTAACAGGGTTACAGCAGCCCTGGAGAACCACAAGTTTAATTTTCATAAGAGCATTCATTCCTCAATTATGTCAAACATGAAAATGTAAATGGCAAATTTAATGCTAACAATATCCCTCAAAGCACATTGGCAGGTAGGACACATTATGCTGAGTGGATGCTGGCTGCATATCAAGCAGCCCCCAGAGGGAGACTTGGGGGTCAGAGAGGAGAGGGGTTCCAGGCTACTTGGCTGGGCTGCCCCTGGGAGAGCCACAGCCTCAAAGCCAGGGGCACAGAAGCTCCTGCTCCCATGCAGGCAGGGAAACACCAGTCTTAGAGCTGTGGGCTTCCTGGCGCCCACTCATGGCATTTCCGTTGGATGCCAACAGTTAGTTTGTTCCATGTGGCAGCAGCTGAAAGAAGCCAATGAAGGCATTCCACAGCCTAAAAGTGAACAGAACTTCCAAGAGATTGCCAGGAACTCCATGGGATGTAAAATGGGAATCCGTATTTTAAACAAAATTCCAGGGCTCCCTCTCCCTCAAAGGACTAGACCAGCTTTCTGGCCAAGGGCCTGGCAGAAAGTGGGGAATATTATTTCCGTTTTTAACTGACGCCACTGACAACAGCCACCAGAGAATTTCACTGCCTTTTTCCATAAAGAAATTTGTCTCTGGAAGATGGCCATGATGTATTGATCAGTTTTCTTAAAAAGTAATCTGTGGCCAAAAAAAAAAAAAAATCAGATATCGTGTATTGGTATATGCAGAGAAATATACAGATTATACACTGAACGTGTAAGGGTACATCACAAGCATGCATTACTTTGTAAGCAAAAACAATAATGATAAAGGTTTTCTTAAGCTACAAACCTTATCAGAGAATGTCCATTCATGGATAGAGCCATCTCTCTGATGACAAGCAGTTGTACCATTCCTTCCGAGTTGATCTGTGACTGGAATTAAATCAGAGTCATAAAATGCAGGAGCAGAAAGAAGGCTCAGATACAATCTGGTCTTATCCCTTCCTTTACTCTGGAGGAAGCTAAGAGAGGTTCATTCATTCAGTAAGGATTTATCAAGGGTCTGAAATGTGCCAGGCAGGACGTGAGGCTATGGGCTTCCCTCCAGGGCTTGATCCAAGCCTCAGACTGAAGCCCTCCCTGTGTAGTGTCCATCACTGATAACTGGACCCCAGGCTACCCAATACGTGACAGCAAATTTTACCATACAACTGCATCACTTTAGATGCAAAAGGCCCTGTGGGGAAAACACAGTAAGGCACACACATTAAGTTCATATCAACAAATTTTTTTAGACAAATACCCCTTATAAGACATTGTGATGGTTGCTGGAGATTCTGAGATGAAAAACACAAGCATCTCACAGTCTTGGGAGAGAGGGAAACATACATAACAGATAGGACAGTAAAAATGCTATGTACGTGCCTGGATAAGATGTGGCATGGTGCTGAGCAGGCCATGAGTGACTTTCTAAGGAGATTTCAGTGAATGCTTCGCTGGGGATGATGTCCAAGCTGAGTTTTGAGCAACAAATGAGCATTTTTCGGATGGACATGAGAATAAAGGGCATTTCCAGCAAAAGGAGCAGCAGCGTGCGCAGAGGTTGTTCCGTACAAATGCCATGATGCCTGAGCTGTGCTGGAGGGGGAGGTGAGGGCCTCATGGGGGGAGGGCGAGGGGCAGGTAGGCAGGGCCAGAGCACGGTGGCCTGTAGTCCGTGGCAAGGAGTTGGATCATATTGTGATGCCCGTGTGGAAAGAAAAGCCTGTTGTGGTCATGTTTTTATTGTGTAGAGACCATCTGGTGGCTGAGGAGACACACGGGAAGGCGTCAGAGTGGAGGCAGGGAGACCAGCAAGCTAACAAACACAGTGGCCCAGGTGAGAAGAGATGAGGGTCCAGGCCAGGCCAGACAGGAAGGGACACGTGAAGGGGACACTTAGGAGATAAAACCATAGGATGGCTTGATTGATTGGATGTGGGGATGACTGATGGGGGTCTAGCTTTGCCATCTTGGGGAGTGGCCAGGTCTCCAGGGACATGGGAAAAACAAGGGAAGGATTTAGTGGAGTGGGGGAGGGAATTAACTTAGCTTTAGACAGGTTGAGTTTGAGGAGCTTTGGGGACACTCAAGGAAAGAATTTAATGTACATAGAGTCTGGAGCTCCACAGAAAGTTCTAATGGATTGTGGCTAATTGCTCTGTCATGTGATAGTGGTCGAGAGTGAGAGTGAATGAGCTTCTTGGTCCAAAGAGAAAATGAATGAAAAGAGAAAGTGGTTGCCATTAGCTACTAAGGAACGAAAATGTTAAGGCCTGGGCAGAACAAGAAGAACTGATGAAAGTGACAGAGAAGGAACAGTCAGAGCAGTGGTAAGACAACAAGGACAGTGGCCAAATTCCAGACACACAGAGCAGTTTCTGGGGAACAGCTGATGACAAGAGATCCCTGTGCAGTGTCGGGGGTGAGTAATGGGAGAGGTGTCAAGTTTCACTGAGGGGAGCAGAGCCACACACCAGGAAGGCCACGCTGGCCACAAGAGCCTGGCAGTCAAAGATGGAGGCGATGTCAGCGTTCTTGAGTTGGCATGGCCCTTTGTGGTTCCCGGAGGAATTTAAAATAAGACCAAGAATAGAGTAACTCACCAAATCAAGGGATGTTTTATTGATGCCTGATTTCTGGCTGGCCCCAGGGAAGCCCAAGCCTAAGCACCCAGACATTCTGAGAAATTTTATTTAAAAAAATTTAAAAAATAAGAGGACATTCTCCTCTCATCACAACATACCATGATCTATTCCCACTTTCAGCTCCCTTCCCCATACTTAACAACCACATCCTACGACGGCGGTAGAGAAAGCATTATCAAGAGAAATGGGAGACATCTGCCGGCCACAGTGACCTTCACCTCACCTTGGCCATGTGTGCCTTCTCCCTGTCAGCACTGAGCATGTCACACACTAAGTATCTTGACGCTGGGGTCCCTTCCCTATGTCTGGCATCAAAAGAACAGAGGAGGATTGATATTACATAGATCATGTCAGCTGGGGAGAGGGCAAAATAGGGACATTCTAAGACAAAGGGTCTGCACTGTGTCTCCACATGGGGGACCAGGAGACCAGACTACGCAGGCAGGATGGAGAAGGGCATCACTTAACCTCGGCAAAACCATGGAGAGGACACTTGGGCCAGAGGTTTGACTCTGGGCTATTGTCTCAGAGTCAAGGTCGGCAAGCACCTCCCCCTTCCTCCTGGAGGAGGCATTAACTCTCCCTGTGCCACTGCGCAAGACCAAGTGAAGAGCAGGGAGGGGAAGAGAGAGGCTAAGAATGCGGGAAGGACGCAAGACAGCATAGCCAAGGGCAGGCTGGCACACACCTGGTGTCAGCCCAGAGGGCAACCTCCTGTCCTCAGCTCCATGGCTCCACGTGGAGGAACGGGATTAATCGCCTCCCTTGGATACTCTCTCATCTCACTTCCTCTCCAAGGGAAGAGGAGTGAACTGATTCATTTGAGAGCAAACACTTGTCTGAGGCTGGACCTATGTCCCAAGCACCCTGTAGAAGTCCCCACAAGCAGAAGGCACTGCTTCTCTTCTGCATCTCCCACAGAAAGCTGGAGAGAAACAGCGAGTGCCAGGTGACAATCTCTGTGAGGTGGGCTGATGGCTTCACTTTGCACAAAACATATCTACCATGGGGGACCCTGACACGCACCAAGAATTTGCTTCCATTGGCAAATACATTGATGTGCCTAGGACATTGGTTTGTCTTTGTCCAGAAAAGGTTAACAAGGAAACAAACAAACAAAACACAGACGCACACACACACGCACACACACACGCAAACACATATTAACTGAGTGAGAATTGGAACACCAGAGAGAGATGGGGGGGGCAGAGGGGTGGGGGGCAGAGAGAGACACAGAAAGAAAGAAAGAGGACCATGTATTCGGGCCTTTCTCTGTGTGAGCCCTGAGTTCTGTCACCATAAATCTATCCCCACAATAATTTCATTCCATAGTGAGGAATCAGAATCCGAGAGATTAGGCAACTTGCCTGTGATTGCACAGCTAAAAAGAGACAGAAGCAATATTTGAATACCCCAGGTCTGTCTAATTCCAAAGCTTCTGGTCCTTCTACTAAACCTGTGGTCACCAACCCCTGGGCCACGGCCCAGCCCGGCACCAGTCAGTGGCCTGTTAGGAACCTTGCCATGCATCACCGTCTGAGCAATGTCTGCTTCTCTTCCAACCACTAGCCTTCCAGCCACACCCCCCTTTCCCCCATCCATGGAAAAATTGTCCTCTAGGAACCAAGCCTCACAGCAGGAGGTAGGCAGTGGTGAGGAAGCAAAGCTTCATCTGTATTTACAGCTGTTCCCCATCACTGGCATCACTGCCTAAGCTCTGCCTCCCCCATCCCCCTGCCCCATCCGTGGCAAAATTGTCTTCCACGAGACTGGTCCCTGGTGCCAAAAAGGTTAGGGACCACTGCACTAAACCACTGCCACGTGGTGAGTAATCTGTTTCATGCATCTTCTATTTGTTGACAGTTTCAGCTCTACGTCAGAGCAGAAAGCCCACTGTCCAGGAATAGCAGAAATGTTTGCATTTTTACTTGGGGTTCAGAAAATTCCTGGGATCCATTAGAAGACTTTTATATACTGCTATATCTAGGGTAGAATTCCCTAACATCAGGCCTGGTGCGGTGGCTCATGCTTGTAATCTTGGCACTCTGGGAGGCTGAATCAGGAGGATCACTTGAGCTCAGGAGTTTGAGACCAGCCTGAGCAAGAGCGAGACCCTGTCTCTACTAAAAATAGAAAAAAATTAGCCAGATGTGGTGGTGGTGCTCGCCTATAGTCCCAGCTACTCAGGAGGCTGAGGCAGGAGGATCACTTGAGCCCAGGAGTTTGAGGTTGCTGTGAGCTAGGCTGACACTATAGTACTCTAACCTAGGCAACAGAGTGAGACTCTGTCAAAAAAAAAAAAAAAAAAAGAATTCCCTGACATCCATCAAAGCTTTTGCTTCTAAGGGTGGTGGCAGGAGCACAAGCTTTGCAGAAGAGAGGACTGTGTTAAAATCTTAGCTCTGCCACTTACTGAGTAACATTAATCAGGATGCTTTACCTCTGAGCCTCAGTTTCCCCATCTGGAAAATGATGCTAGTGGTAGCTGCCTTATAGGGTTGTCACAAGCATTAAAAGACATACAGTACAGAGTATACTGTATGCTGTATATATATGAGGTGTGCTGTAGTCAGCCCTCAAAAATCTAAGTCCCCCTCCCTGCTTCAGTTTGAGAAATATTTAAGAAGCAATCACAATGACAGGGACTGCATCTCAGAAACAGTAGCCAAGAGACGACATTAGCTTCTCAAAAGTGTTCAGGGGAACTGAAGCCAGGCTTTTTTTATGTGAGTTCATGCCCTGATGAGAATCAGTTCTTCATCAACTACTCAGAAAAGTCTCACAGGGGGCGCCAAGTGTGGCAGGCAGCCTTCTGAGATGGCCCCCAATGGACCCCACCTCGTGGTAGCCGCAGCCTTGTGTGATCCTCTCCCCTGGAGTGCAGGCTGCACTTGGAGCTTGAGTCTAAGCAACAGGATAGAGCAGAAGCAATGGGATGTCATTTCCGAGATAAGGTGTGCTTCCATCTTGCTAGCACTTTCTCTCTCTCTCTCACTCGCTTTGGGGAAGCCAGCTGCCACGTTATGCTGTCCTACGGAGAGTCTCTTGTGGCAAGGCACTGCACGTGACCTCCAGGCAACAGCCAGGGACAAACAGAGGCCCTCAGCCCAACATCCTTCGAGGAACAGAATCCCACCATCAACCACGTGAGTGAGCTTGGAAGGGCACCGTGCCGGCTAACCCTGAGAGGAGGACTGCAGCCCCAGCACCCCAGCCTGCAGCCCCAAGACAGACCCTAAGCTGAAGGACCCAGTTGAGTTGTGCTCAGAAACTGACCCACAGCAACTGAGATAATAAATGTGTTGCTTTAAGCTGGCTGTTACTCTTGGAGTCGTTCGTTATGCTGCAATACATAGCTAACACGTCAAGTGATCTCGGCTCTGCACACTTCATCTGGGTACCCACAACCCAGAAATGAAAAAATAACTAAAATCAGTTCTAAGCTTTAATGGTGTTTCGTGAAGAAAATCAAGGTACATACAATTAATTTCACATCCAACTGCCACATGGAAAATTCCCCTTTCCATGGCACTGCAGCTGCTTGCTCTCGTATCCAGTGGCTGCTCCAGAGCTTTTTTCTCCGTGCCTCCCTGTCAACTGCCCACTGAAAACTGACCCCCAGAATTGGATCCTCATGGCCCTTCTGCCTCCCACTCTCCCTTTCCTCCCACGTCTATCCCTCTCTCTGGCAGGTCTCTGTCTGATACCAATCCGCAGGGTCTCGTCACCCCTCTGCCTCTTCCGGCTCTAACAAAGCCAATGGCTAGGGCAGGCGGAGACTGCCTTCGTGTTTGCCTTAGACAGTGGGGTGCAGGAAAGTCAGGGAACACTCACCCGGGGGTAATGTTTGACCCTGTTGACACTGACAGTGAGTCTGGGCAATGATTTGAGCTGCTCTGTGAACATGCGCAAATTCCACGGTGTCTGGGCTTCAGCTCGGGACAGAGCAATCGGTCTTTGGAGAAGTAGCAGCTGCCAGTGGACAACTTTTGGGGATGTTAACCAGCATTTATAAAGAAATTGGGTGCTCTGGAGTGAAATTTTCCACTAAAAACATCTTACAGCTTCTCTATTTGTGATTATATTTGGGGCAGGGTGGGTGGGGTGAACTACAGATATTTTTGAGTTAAAGATATTTAATAGACTCAAGAATTAGGTAAGAGTTTTGTCCTAGAGCTAAATTATTAAAAATAAGAATATCTCAGACAGAAAGAGTGCCAAGTTCTACCAAGACTGAATTTTTCAAAGCCTTGCAGGCCAGCGTCTGACTTGAAAATTTGCTACAATCTGAATTTGAGAACATTCAGATAACTCTGAGCACACTCCATAGGCAGTGTGGAGTCATTATCTCCCCTAAGTAGATTCAGTTCCAAGAGCAGGCAATTAAATGGCTTATTTTAGGCAAGAAGACTGCTGTAAATTCGCTAACCCCATTACTTTCGCGGAAGTGCTTATCTGGCCCTAAAGGACAGCCTTGGGGAGGCAGAGGAAGCTCTTAACTGCTGAGACCAGAGAATGGCTCACATGCCAGGCTTGGCCTCAGAAGGGTCTGCGCATAGAGGAAAATGCCATTGTTGCCCAAAATGCCACCACTTTGGGCTCAAACAAGAATTCTCTCATGTTATTTTCAGAAAGATAGTGGGCTCTGCGAGGACAAGGATGACATCCTTCATCTCTGAACATATGCTAAGCTGCTCCGTGTTTATCTGAGCCTTCACTTCCTAATCTCTTGAAAGCAGAGCTAACGATACTCACACACAAGGAATTGCTCAGAACATTATCGTGCACATAGATTTCCTAGCGCAAGTCCTGGCATATAGTAGCATCTCCATATACATATACCTAAATCGATGAATGAGAAAGAGAGTATCACGAGAGGGATCCTGGAGATAAAATTAACCAGAAAAATGCACCTTCGTTGTTGTGCTGCTGCGTGTGCTCTCTGTTAGACACCGTTTCAATAGACAGAGAGAATCAAAATACTATTCATAGAAGAGAAAGTATTTTTACAATATGTTCTGCTGGTATGAAATCTAATATAGTGAAATTAACTGTTAATTTATCATCATAGCTATTTTCTAGATGGGCAAACTGAGTAATATTTCAGAGGTTAATTTGCAGCACCTACTCACAAGTGTATAATAAGGCTTTTATAATTGTAATAATAATCTTCTGAGTACACACTATTTGCCAAGGACTTAATATACATTATCTCTTTTAATATTTTCAGCAACCTCATTTTTAAGTTGGGGACTATTAAGCTCTTTGAACAGAGGAGGAAACAGAGGATCAGAGAAGTTAAGTGACAATGACCAGTAACGGGCAGAGCCAGGTGGCCTGGTTCACACCGAGGTGGTCCTGGGTGCGGAACCCACGTGTTCCATTTCAACACTAGACCACTGAAGCTGCGTGCCTGTGTTGCCTTAGGAACAGAGGAAGTTCCCTGGGTGGGTGTCGCCTCGGGGAATAGGATGGGTCCCATTCAGCTTTATGTTCCTCTCAGGGCTGGACAGTGCCCGGCAACAAGCAAACACTCAACAAATTCAGCACTGCTGTGCTCGCTTTTGGGAAATGCTCTACCAGTCTCAAGACACGGCCTTGTACATAGGTGGATGACATCTGTTGCAGAGAGTGTTAGTCAGGGTTCCCCAGAGAAACAGAATCAATAGGAGATAGATACATATATCTGTACAGTCATGCACTGTAAAATGACATTTCAGTCAACAATGGACTGCATATATGACAGTGATCCTATAAGATTATAATACTGTATTTTTACTGTACCTTTTCTATGCTTAGATATGTTTAGATACACAAACACTTACCATTATATTACAACTGCCTACAGCATTCAGTACAGTAACATGCTGTACAGGTTTGTAGCCTAGGAGCAATAGAATATACCATACACCCTAGGTGTGTAGTAGGCTACACCATCTAGATTCACGTAAGTGCATTCTGTGATGTTTGCACAATGACAAAATCGCCTAACCATTCATTTCTCAGAATGTGTCTCTATCATGTCGTTAAGCATGATTGTGTGTGTGTGTGTGTGTGTGTATAATTGGCTCACACAATTATGGAGGCTGGCAAGTCCAAAATCTGCAGGGCGGGCCAACAAGCTGGAGACCCAGAGAAGAGCTGATGTTGCAGTTCAAGTCTGAAGGCCTCTGCCGCAGGCGAGGTCAGTCTTTGTTCTATTCGGGCCTTCAACTGATTGGCTGAGGCTCACTCACATTATGAGGGGCAATCTGCTTTACTCAAAGCCCACCAATTTAAATGTTAATCTCATCCAAAAACACCTTCACAGAAACATCCAGAGTAATGCTTGACCGTATATTTGGACACCATAACCCAGCCAAGCGGACACAAAAATTGACCATCACAGGAGGTAAGAGAGATCAACAAAAAGTGCACATGTGGGTTTGCAGCTCCATCTCCAAGAGACAGCAGAGAACACACCTCACTCTCTGACTGGTGGTGCCCACTCGTGTACCAGCCACTTTCAGGGGTGATGTTGTGCAGGGAAACATAACCAAGAGTAGCTGACGGGGGCTATGAGAACCACACAGGGCTCCCAGACTGGGCAAGGGGACCTAGGGTGGGAAACCCAAACAGAAGCAGTCAGATGTCTCCTATGAAGAAAATGCAAATAAAAACTCTGGTCAGCCCATGCTGAGACAGGTCACATGTCAGCAGGGGTGGGGTTTCAAATGTCCACAATAGGCCTCATAGGAACATTCGCTAATGCAGGGGATGTGCCACAGTCCAAGGTCTGACTCAGGCTCAGAAATCTACTATTTTTTCAGAGTATTTAGGAAGGCTCATTCTCTCAAGCCACCCACATGCTCAAGAGACTGAAGTATACAACCTGGAAGTCCATGTCATAAACTGCAGTTGGTAACCACCACACGCCAAGTTGATCCTTTTAAACGTAAACTGAGTGTTCTTGCTCAAAACTTCCAATGAATACAAGTCAAAGCCCTCGCCACCACCTGCGAGTCGGAATCTCGATCCTCCCTCAATGTCCGGCTGCATTTCCTAACACCCACGATGACCTTTCCCATGTGCTCCAGCCACTCTGGCCTCTCTGTTCCTCTGTCGCGCCAAGCTCACCCCTCCAGGCCCTTGCCTCCTTGCTGCCCAGTCCTCAGCCCCTTCCGACTGGCCCATTTCTTCTTTCACCAGGTCTATGGATCCAGGAGCTGAGGGTGGCCAGCAGCCAAAAGCCAGTGACAAACAGGTGCTCAATCCAACATCATCCTGTGAGCACTGGAATCCCACCATTGACTAAACTTTAGAGTAATTTGTCACACAGCAATAGATAGCTACTGTCCAAATGACCCAGGTTTTGCACAATATTTGGTTCAAGTAAACATAGTCCAGAAACCAAAAATAGTTAAAATCCATTTCAAGCTTGACCAGTATTTTGTGAAGAAAGTTAAGGCATGAGAAAGGACCACTAGAGTGTTGAGAAAAGATCCCAGAGAGAGCAAAGTGATATTGCAAAAGGGAAGGAGGCATAAAAATTGTCCATATTGGTCAGGGTGGGCTAACCTGGTAATAAACAACCTCAAAATATCAGAGGATTAGCACAAAGACCTGTTCTCCTCTTGCTAAGTTCCATGTGGATGTTCAGGACGGATGTCTGTCCTCCCCGAGCAGGGTGATTAACCATTCCCATTTGCCTATGACTGAAAGGCTTTTCGGAACATGAACACTCCATGCTAAAACTGGAAAAATCCCAAGCAAACCAGGATGACGTGGTCACCCTAACCAAAAATGACCCCTAGAGCCAGCTCAGTCTTCTTCATTGGACCTTCCACATTCAGCCATACGGCACATGGGAAAGACCGTGGAGATGCCACAACTACCATGAACTGCTTTGCCCCCAAAATGACACATCACTTCTGTTCATATTACATTAGTGACAACTAATCACATGCCCCCTCCCCCAGGATGCAAGGGGGTTGAGCAATGCTGTGTAGCTGTGTTCCCAGAAAGAGGAAATGGGGTTGATGGGCATCTAGTCAGTCTCTACCCAAGGCCCCAGCTTCCTGCAGAGCCAAATGACTATAGAAGGGGCTCCCAATTTTCCCATTGGCCTACAGCCAGGTGCAGAAGGGAAAGGAGCATGGGAGAGCTGATTTTCCAGATCCCCACATACACAGTCCAGGAAGAGCTGCCCAGGGGAGCAAAGTGCCCCTCAAAGTGGGGCCTGTGGATGGAGCCGCTACTGAGACGGGCAGGGTGCAGGGTTTTGCCTCCATAGATTTAACTGTGCCAAGAAGTAACTGAGGGGCCCAGGGCTTTCTCTAACCATCTAATGTGTCACTTGAAAGTACTCGGATCAGATCTTTTTTTTTTTTTATTTCAGCATATTATAGGGGTACAAATGTTAAGGTTACGTATATTGCCCTTGCCCCGTCCCCTCGAGCCCTCGAGTCAGAGCTTCAAGCATGACCATCCGCCATACGGTGCGCATCGCACTCATTATATGTGTATATACCCATCCCCTCCTGCCCCCTCCTGTCTGCCCCGCTCCTGATAAATGTTGTTCCTATGTGTCCACTTAAGTGTTGATCAGTGAAATCAATTTGCTGGTGAGTACACGTGGTGCTTGTTTTCGGATCAGATCTTGGCCATTCCAAAAGAGCAATTCCCAAAGTACGCCAACAGCAAACTTTGGACCCTGTTTAGGTTTTGAAAGGAATGAAATGGGTGGGCCGCCTTCCCTGGTCCCCAAGGGGCTTCCACCCACAGAAGTCTCTCCCTCCTGCTGCCCTCACCAAATAGTGCTATTGACACCCCTACCATTCCTCGTGGAGTCCTGGGCTTTTCAGCAGTGTGACGCATGCTTTCCTTTGTTGTAGAAGTTGCCGTTCTAGAGAATCACTGCACTTCTGCTTTTGATTATAAATTCTCTTGCTTTGTTTTCCCAGTGGCTACAATTTAATTGGAATCACTCCTCCCTCCAACCCATTAGCAGTTCTGCAAAGGCCATATACTTTCACTTAGTGCATATTTCTGTACTTTTGTGGTGTTTTTGTCTAATGAAAACACTTGGTTATTTTTCATTACGGCTGGCCATAAAAGAATCAAATATTGTGTTATATTGAAAAATAAACTCCACTTCAACAGCTTCAGTGAACTTACACCTCCTGAGCTACTCATAAGCTACTACTCCTTCTCTCAGAGAGGCTCCAGCGGAGAGCCTGCCCAGCCAGACCCAGCCACCCACTCCTTCCCTGCTTCCCGCCTCACCTTGCCTTTGGATGTGATGCTCCAAGAAATGCACCAGCTTGTTTGCTGGTTATGATTGAACAGTGTTGGGGCTTGCTCTGGCCACCTATATCCACCTCCTCTCAGCCAGCCGTGGCTGCTTTACCGGGACTCTCCCTAGAGCCCCTGGAGGAGCTCCAAGTCCCTTCTCCGCGCAATGACTGCACTTGCAGAGTGTCTCCGTGTAGGGGCATTGCAGACCACATGGGAAGAAATCCAACATCCCCAAACTAGGAGAACTGGTTTTAATTTAAAACATTTGGTTGCATTTTGGAAGACCTACTAAGCTAGGTTTCCAGGCCATCTGCAAACAACACAAAATCACAAGTTCAGCATGCACAGCAAAGCCTCTGGATCAGTGTGCACATGCAGGAAAGCTGAGAGTGCCATGTGCCTTTGGAAGCAAATGAAGAGAGTGCCCAGAGGCATCCTGCCACCCTCCTGCAGGCAGCGCATCACGGGGCGATCATGGGGAGGCATCCATTGCACAAACAGGAAGTCAGGCTGTAGGTTTGCAAGGCATAGCACAGAGCCAACCATCCCATAATCTTCACCAACTACACTTGTGTTCTTTGTGGTCCCCTGCATTCCCTACTGTGCTCGGTGGGGCCCTCACTACCTGCCTCCAGTCACCTCCACCTCATCCCCCATCTTCTCTCACCTGAAGCCATCACAGAGGCCTCTCCGCTCTCCCTCCCACCTGCATCTCAGTGAGACCGCTCCTCCTCACCGCCTGACGCCTCACTAAATTCAGACCTTCCCTGTCTCTCACCTGGACTTCTGCAGCTTTTTTCTATCAGACTTTTCCCACATCCGTCTGTCACACAACTGCCAGAGTTACAGTCTAAAAGAAAATCTGATAGGATCATACCCTGCCTAAGAGCAGCCCTCACCTCTTCCCCAGGGCCTAAAGGGGGCTCTCCACATTTGCACCCTGATCTACCCCACCCCACTTTTCTGTGCAGCCCCCTCTCCCACCACACCATGGCACAGGACGCCCCTGGCCTGGAAAGACATCTTCCTGTCCTCAGCCATTGCCTTGGTGGGTGCTGACCCCTGCCTTGCGCATCCTGCCCTTGCCCCATTTCTACCCCCTTGTCAAACTCCTATACAACCCTCATGGCCCAGTTCCAAACAGGACTTCTGTGCAGCTCCGCTGACATCCCCAGAGGGGCTCATTGCTCCCTCCTTTGTGCTCCTGAAGACTTTGCCCCGTGACTCAGACTCTGGGGTTACACCTCCCCAGGACCTACCACAGCACTTTGCCCAGAGCAGCACTGGGTGTCTGGTGAATGGATGAGGGAAAGGGGAAGGGAAGGGAGGTTTTTTTTAAAGTCATTTTTGTCCCCTTCAAATCTGAAAAAAGTTATCCTTGTTCCTTACTTGTCAAAGAAATGCCAAACAAAGACAACATGCTAGAAAGTGTGATAGTCAAATTCTTTTATACATTTTCATCTATTACGTTTATATTTACAATGTTGACAGTATTGCTGTCAAGTTCTGGGGGAATAATTATACATTTATCAGTGAAGATTTTTCTAAACATGTCAAAAATCTTAGCTACATTAGATAGCTCTATGGTTCTCAATGCCAAATCTGAAAGATGCCCAACTTAACATAGATAATAAATAATCCAAACAGTCTTTACTTATTAAAATAAAAGAGAATTTTCTGGCAATCCCTACAGCAAATTTTTAAAACTTCTCTCTAAAACATCTGTGAATACACACAGCAAAAACAGCAAAATGAAGGCAAAAAACAAAAATCTATAATCTAATCCTAGAATCTCGAAAGAATTTCCACTCATTACAAGAAAGTGTAGAGCTGGGTTGAGAAATATACACCTACACTTTGCCTAATGGCATACTTGGACTTTAACTAATGAGAGAAAAACCAACTGAAAACAGGAAGTTTCTTAGAAAACTTTGTACATCCACTGCAATATGTCCCTGGACTTCCAAATTCAGGCTGTGTGGCTAGCAATGCTCTGTTCAGCTACTGGGGTGGGGGGTTCCAGAATCCAGTTTCAACCCCACGTGTACCTCCACCAGACCTTTAGAGACAGCTTCATGAATGGTGAGAAGGGAAATCTCCATACCTTCTGCTTAATTTTGCTGTGAACCTAAAACTCTGTTAAAAAAAAAAAAACTATGATTTCTATTGAAGACAATGTCACACATACCGTTATTACTAGTATGGTTTTTTGCTGAAATTCATAGTTAAAGGAAAGGCCAAATTTCAGTTAGCTGTTGGTGAAATGAAGATGCAATATTTTTATTCTCTCCCACCTCACCTTTCCCCATCCAACCATCTGTAACCATCTTTTCAAATCTATTATGTCACCAGGCATAATGAAGGCACATTTTCAAAACAGTAAACTTTTAGGATTGGATTTTACATGGTTTGGTGTAGTTTTCCAGAAGAACCTCTTCTCCAGGCCAGATGAGAATTTTCCTCCAAGCTGGTAGATGCTGCCTAATACAATTCAGCCTGGTCCCTCCCAATGGGACAGTGTTTTGTTCCCATCAGGGACAACAGGGTATTACCAGAAGCCAGACTAGAGACCAATCAAGATCCAGAAAAAATATCTATCAATAAGGTGCTTTGGGAGTGACAATTACTGTTTCCAAGTTTCATGGATTTCATCACATGTGACCAAAAGCATGACAGTCTGGGAGCTCAGGACAAAGCTCTGGGGGGTGGGGGGGTACAGGGTGGGCGAGGCAGGAAACTATGGGTTACTGAGCTCTGGTCATGCACCCGATACCTCGTGCTGCTTTCATGTTCACGCTTGACCTACCCACTGTGTGCTCACGTCAATCTGCAGTTTCTCCAAACTGTGTGTCTTTGGCGTCCCCAAGAAAAACACAATGGAAATTAAATAGCCACGAGGAAATGAGTTCCTGTCATCATGGGATAAACACCCCAAAAGCCACTGGTTTGGTTGCTGTCAGATGTTCAGTTCAGTTCAAGCCTGAATACAGAAAGAGGAGCAGGAGGCTGGAAGGGCCGAGCCCTTCCCACAGCAGAAGCGGCGCAGGTGGCCAACACGAAGCTCCAAGGCAGTGACATGAGGCGATAAGGAAGGGACAGCCGCAGCAAGCCAATAAATCTCCCCTCCGAGCGACCTTTTATCTGAATCTGTCAAAAAAAAAAATCTAGACAGGAAATATGCAATCCTAAAGCACCAGCCTGATGCATTTGTTAGCCGTAACTGAGTTTCCCAAAGATGCAAGATGAGTTAATTGAGTGCCCACGCTTAAAAGGGAGACTTTAACTTCTACCCATTTAAAACTTAGAAAATCACAATGTTCCTGATGAGAATCAAGACAGGCAGATCGCTTAAAGGAACATGCTCAGGAACCAGTGGGCACTGAAATGCACCCAAACAGCTGGTCCCTCTGCAGGTACCATTTTGCACACGATGAGTGGGGTAAATACGGCTATTCCGTATTTGGTGAAGGCACCAAATATGTAAGTCTCCATTGTATTTCAGCCCAAACAAGACCTAGGGTGGCAAGGCCCTGACCTAAAATTTGTCTATCAATTCAGATATCTCCTCTAAAGTGATTCTTTTAACTTGATTGAGAAACCTCAAATATATACTATGCAATGGACTATATACATATCTATTTACATGTCTATCTATGTCATTTAGCATAAATACATACATTTACAAATTAAAACTACTATACAAGTCTAATAGCATTTTGCTTCTGGAATTACTTTCTACCAGTTGTCCTCACTAGGGAACTTCGCCAGGTGTGATTAGGCTAAATTTGTTATCAACCAATGCTCCATAAGGGTACATTCGGCCATGTTTGGAGACAGTTTTACTGTCACAAGCTGGGGGTTGGGATGCTGCTGGCATCTAGTGGGCAGAGGCCAGGGATGCCATTAAATGCCCTGCAATGCACAGGACAGCCCCTCACAGCAAAGAATGATCCCATCTAAAATGTCGGCACTGCTGAAGTTCAG